>RJWM01004639.1:0-86675 GCA_004363535.1 Dasyprocta punctata | reverse complement strand
TTCACTTCTAATAGACATCACAGTTCTCAATTTTGATATGCATGATTTACATATAAAAATCTAGTCAGACATGAAATGAAAACTAAATACATAAAAACACAAATGGCAAAAAAAACCCATGAAAACATGTTCAACATCACTAATCATTAGAGTAATCAAAACCAAAAATGATACCATCTTATACCACCCATTAGAATGGCCATGAAAAAAGAAAGTACTTTTAAAAACTCAGTAAGTGTTGATGAAGATGTAGAGAAATAGGAATCCTTGTGCACTATTAGTATTAAGACAGAATCTTATAAATGCCATGAAAAACAGTATGGTGGTTTCTTACTAAGATTACCACAGGGTATGGATAGGATGAAATTTCAGTGCGTCCCCCAAAGGTTCATATTTTGGAAGTTTGGTCCCCAGTGAAGCAGTGTTGGGAGGTAGTGATATTGTTACAGGCAACTGAGTTAGTTAGAAACATTATAGGCAGTTCCTCAAAGGAACCGGTATAAAGGACCAGATGTCTTGTGACCTTAGAAGAGACACACACCTCTTGCTGTGGGCCAGATCTCAAGACAGAAGGCAAAACAAATACAACTACACCCTAAGTATAGGCATTGGGGATTAGCTATGGATCATCTTGAGAAGCCAGGAATTACCATCCCAATCCCCAACAGAAAGTCACTGATCCGTAAGAATGCTCGCTTGCTACGTGACTCACTTTCCCATTTGTCCCTGATTTGGTCAATTTTACCTAAACAATTAATCTTATTGGTCGACCACAGTTCTGGCCCACCTCAAACCCATCTGCCTTGTGAGTTCCCAGTTTTCCCCGATCATGGTTTTACTCTATAAAAGTCATTACAAAAGACAGAGTCTTTGGCAACCCACTCGAGACCCCTTCTGTCTCTCTCTCAGACAGAAGCTTTCTTTCTCTCAATAAATATTTCTGTTCTTAACCTCCGTTGTTCCTAAAATTCATTCGATTTTAGAGAACACAAACTCATCCTGGACATATAGTAGGTCGGGAGTTTCGTTCCCCTACATCAATATCTTCAGAGGTAGGATTCAGTGGAAGGACTTTAGGTATTTGGGAGCATGACCAGAGAAGATTTTCTTAAAAATTTACTAGTATAACTTTGCTCCCAGCTCCTTGCTCCATATCTTCATGACAACAAGTAGAATTAATTGACCCTTTCACAGCAAACTCCACTTCCAGCTCCTAAGAAAGGTCATGATTATAAGGTATCTGTCAGGAAAATATAGATTGGCTATGACGGAAAGCAGAGGCACAGACCTTCAAAAAATAAGCCTCTAAACAATCATGTTTTCTTAGTTTCACAGGTCCTGGATGCTCAGTGATCTCCAGGCCGAAATACAACATTCACAACCTACATTCCAGAACTAACCATTTTAAAAGACTAATAAACTACCCCAGTACCCGCCTGCTTGAGACTGAGAACTGAGATAAAATACTCCACAAAAGATGGCTTAAACTTGCAGCAGGTGGCAAGACAGCCTCAGGTGTCAGTCTTTCCGATTTCCCAGCTTTGTGGTGGTGGCAACTGGGATTGAACCTGGAATGTTCACCCTGGGCTACATCCCCAGCCTTTTCATTTTCAGACAGGGTCTCACTAAGTTGCCCAGGTTGGGCTCAAACTTACCCTTCTCCTACCTCAGCCTCCCAGACTGCTGGGATTACCGGCACACACCACCATGCATGGTTGTCTTCCATCTTCCAACAGGCCAACTTGTTGCTAATAAAACCTTTTCTTCTCCCATCATACTGTCTCTCTCTAGCAATAGAACCAGACCTTTCACTGCTGCAAATTTATCCAGTCTTCAGGATTTCATTATAGAAACAGAAAATGGACTAATGTACTATTATGACCTAGCACTTTTAGCTTAGCTTCTGGATACATAACAGGAAAAAATCAAAAGACTGAAAGAAATTTTATACATCCATGTTTATAACAGCATTAGTCACAAAAGCCAAAAGGCAGGAGAAACTCAAATATCTATGAGCAGATGAATAAATAAAATGTGATACACATACAGAATGGAACATCATTCACTCTTACAGAACCATGTACTTAGCATGCATGAAGACTGGGCTCAATTCTCAATACCAAAAGTAGAAAAAAAGGAAAAGAATGGTTGTGGACACAGGCAAAAAGACAAAAGATTACAGAGTCACCATTCAGTGAGTATAATTTCAACTGAAAATTTCAGAAGATTTAAAAAAAAAAATTCTAAGCTGGAGCGGGGCCTGGCGGCACATACCAGCGCTCTGGGTTGCTGAGGCAGGAGCTGATCTCAAGTTCAAGTCTACCCCAAGCAAGCAACTTGGTCAGACTAGCGTTAAAAAGGGATTCACTTTGTTTTGTTTTTAAACTGGAGACATAGCTCAATGTGAAGGCCCTGAGATCAATTCCCGGTACCACAAAAAAAACAAGAACAATCACAAACCCTTCTAAGCCAGATGTGGCGGTACACACCTGTAATCCCACTGAGATGGGGCCTGAGGCAGGAGGAGCATGAGTTGAAGGCCAGCCAAGACTATAAAGTGAAAAACCAAAAACGAGAAAACCCAAAACTTCTAACAGATGAATAGTGAGATAACTACATTACAAAATAAACATACTGAATATTACAGAACTGCACACTTAAAAGTGGTTAAGGGGTTAGGCTCAATGCTGGTGCATAATTAGTCAAAGAGAAGGCCTAGGTTCAAGCACCAGCACCACACAAACACAAAACACCAAATCATAAATCATAATGTAGGGAAGTGTTTTAAGGTAGGAAGGCTTTTTTTTTTTTTTGGAGACAGAGTCTCAGTAAGTAGTTCAGGCTGGCCTTGAGCTCACTCTGTAGCCCAGGCTGGTCTCAAACTCGCAATGATCCTCCTGCTTCAGCCTCCCAAGTACTGGAATTACATGCATGCACCACCACACCTGGCTGGCAGGCCAATTTTAAAAGAATGTTTCATAGATAATCCAATGATCAGCATCAAACTCATACTCCTGACTTTCCAACAACACACATAGATACTGAATATGTACCACACTGACTTAGAAACAGCCAGTACTTGTCATTCTTCTCTCTCTGGTCTTATAAACCCATAAAGCTACTTTGCCTCTCTCTCTTGGTCACTCAGCTATTCAACAGAAAGAAGTAAAAGAGAAACTAAGAAACAAACAATAAAAACACTGTTTTGCCAGACATGGTAGCCATGCCTATAATTCCAGCACTTGGGAGGCTGAGGCATGAGGATCATTGTGAGTTCGAGACCAGACTGGGCTACAAAGTGAGCTCAAGGCCAGCCTGAAATGCACAGTGAGACCTTGTCTCAAAAAGACAAAGACAAAGAAAAAAACGAAACAAACAAAAACACTGTTTAATAATTATCTGCTGTACCTAACAGAGGAGGTAATGTGGGGTGAATGGTAACCAGGAATGCCTTTTGGAAGCAATGACATGTAAGCCCAGAAAGATAATTTAAAATCTGCAGGGTGACTATAGATAATGACAATGTATTGCATATTTCAAAGCTAAAAGTATTTTAAATGTTCTCACCACAAAGATAAACATATTTTTAAAAAAGCATATTTAAACTGACATAATGCATACATATTTAAACATTACATTTTACACAATTTAAGCATCACATGGCACTCCATAAAATATACAATTTTTCTGGATCCATTAAAATAAATTTTAAAAACCTTAGATAATTTAAACTCGAAATAGGACAATTTCTGCAAAACACCTACCCATTGTGCCTCTTGAAAATGAGTCAAGATAGCTAACTTTCAGTCCCAGCTATGTCACTTTACATCACAACACATAACAGACGACTCTAACATACCCTCTCACTCAGAATATAAAGGTGTTGTCTCTTCTTTCCTTTTACCTTCTTCTCCTAAATACCAGCTAATTTCCTCCATCACCACAAATGTTTACTGCTCCCTCTGCTCTACTTTCCTTCTTTCCCAAGTCTCAAATGCCAACCCAAACAGGAATTTATGCTCCCAAACAAACACCTGGCTTCTAACAAAGCAGTGCCTGCCTTTCATCTAGGAGGCAAACTGACCCACTCGAACACACATCATATATTTAATCCTAACTACTGTATTGTCCCACACAAACCACCCAGGCACTGCCTGCTGATATACTGCTCGGCTGGGCGCCCTGCTGAAATGTTGGGCTCCTGGAAGACAAGGCTTCACAAGCTAGGGTTGTAAAATTATGAGGTGGTGGAGTTGGTGGTGGACCACCCTTTCTTGATATTGCTCTTCAGATTATGATAACTTTGTAAGCCAATCACTTTTAATGGTTTTCATCACCTTACAGAGTAGACAGTTTATTTTTCAAGTTAGTGGTTATCAGGATATACAACATCTCAAATAGCAGCAATGTAGATTCTAAAATACTGCATTTTGAATTAAACCATTAAAACTGACTGGAAAAAAACTCAGTATGCTTTTTTTGGTACTAAGCTATAATAAGTGAATACGTCAGACAAAATACCTAGATAACAACTTTTTATAAAACATAATGGTACAGGAATTCTCCAACTACTAATTAAATGCCTGACTGCCATTCTAATTCTAAATAATGAAATAATTAATCAGTAATGAAAGAATTAATTAATTCTTACTGACTGCTACTACCAATGAAGCTATATTGCAGCAACCTCCATTACAAAGACAATTCTTGAGGGTTAAAATGTTCTTCAAATCACAATTTCAATTATATACCTGTAAACTCTTTACTCCTTTTGTTAACCTTTATTCCTGAAGAATACTCACTTGAAAAAGTCTCTAATGATTATTTCCTATGTCCACTACACCTTTCATAAGAGTATACTAAAATGGTTTCAGTAAATCCATATTCAGAAATTGCTGAAGGATCCCGATACTTGGGAAGGGAAGGTGAGGTAGGAGGATTGCTTGGAGATTGAGGCCAGCATGGATTAAAGTGAGTTCAAGGCCAAGGCCAGCCTGAACTGCATAAAGCAACCCTGTCTCCAAAATAAACAAACAAACAAAAACAAAAACACCTGTTTCAACTTGCTGATCTGTGAATTAACAACCATCCAGCAATCAAGTCCCAGTGCACCATTTTCTTTCAGAAATTCAGAATCCTGCAGGGAATAACGACACAAAATTGGACCCTAAAGGAAATCTTAAGTGCCCTAGAACTCTGGCAAATACATTATTTGCTACCTTGTCAAATCTAAGTAGAAGTGTATGAATACATTTACTAGTAACATTAAGGTTTCACAATAATCCTTAATAAACACCTGCAGCTTTTTTTTTTTTTAACAGAAGCACAAAGGGATTTGTTCAGCAGAAGTTTAAATGTATATAAAGAAGAAAAGAGTATGTGCCCTCAAGAAAGAGACAGGTGTATTATGATCTGGAGGTGGGAATATTTACATTTTTGGTGGTAGAAATTTGCAGAATTTGTGAATCACAAAAAGTTTGGGCATCTGAGCTTTACACTTCAAAAAAGCATAAAGCTGTTCAGATTCAGGCTGCAACAATCTTAAATTCAGAGCAAGAGTTTGTTGGGAGTTAGTTTACAAGTCACATTCTCAGGCCTCACCTTCAATGCTATTCTACTTGATAGTCTCTACGCTTGCTTGCTTGCTTTTTTCCTTTCTTTTGTTCGTTCGTTCGTTCGTTCGTTCTTTTGCGGTACCGGGGCTCGAACTCACAACCTCACGCCTGCCTGGCAGGCGCTTAAGCCACTAAGCCAAACTCCCAGCCCTATTTTTTTTGAGGCAGGGTAGCACTATGTAGTTCGGACTGGCCTTGCTCACCTTGTAGTCCAAGGCGTTCTAGAACACAACGCTCCTCCTACCTCAGCCTCCTGTGCTGGTATTAAAGGCGTGTGCTACCATGCCCGGCTTACACTTTATTTTTTAATCTTTCCTTTTCTTTCTAACATAAATACTTTTTAAAACTTTAAGGGGCTAAAGGGCTTAGTAAATGCTAGCGCATTTGCCTAGCATATGTAGCAAGGCAAATAATTAAAACTTGAAAACAAACTTTATTTAAAGATTTCTTTCCCTCTGGGAAAAACTGAGTATTTAAAGAAGTGCTATGAAAAAGATCCTTAGTTTCATTGTATACCCTTCTGTGTGTATGTATATTATCTATGAAAAGTTATAAAGGACACAGTGCGACCCTGCCTCAAAAAGACTAGGGCCGGGAGTTTGGCTCAGTGGCTTAAGTGCCTGCCCTGGCATGCGCGAGGTTGTGAGTTCAATCCCTGGTACCGAAAAAAAAAAAAAAAAAAAAAAGTTATAAAGGAAAAATTTTCCTTCTCTTAGTGAACTAAAAAGAGAGGGATTTCGAGAGCTATCTCAGTGACTCAAATTAGTAAACTACAGTCTTAACAAACAAAAATACTTATGGAAAGGCTTAAAGACACACCACAAAAGTTTAACTTACAAAATCTTAAAACCTAGTTTTTCAAGATCTATAAAAGTATGCTGCAATCAAGAATTAAAAAAAAAAAAGCTCTGAATGTCACTTTTTTTTTTTTTTTGCGGCACCGGGGGATGAACTCAACAACCTCACGCCTGCCACATGGGTGCTTAAGCCACTGAGCCAAACTCCCGGCCCTAGTTTTTTAAGGCAGAGTCACACTATGTAGCTCAGGCCGGCCTTGCACTCGCGTTATAGCCCAAGCCAGCCTTGAACTCACAACACTCCACCTACCTCAGTCTCTTGAGTGCTGGGATTAAAGGTGTGCGCCATCACGCCTGGCCTGAATGTCACTTATAAGGCCTACCCTTAAAAAAGTAAAGTCAAATAGCTTATACATAACCATTTAAGCATGGAGTCCCAGTGATTCTATAACTACTTTAGGAGGCCTTACTTCTCATGTAGCAGTTGTTAAGACAGAATCTTATAAATATAAATATAATTTGGGAGTTATTGCTGGTACTCGTCAGAGTTACATTAGATTACAAGTCTGACTTTTTTTTTTTTTTTTTTTGGTACCCGGGATCGAACTCACAACCTTGAAGCTCCCAGGCAGGCGGTGAGGCCACTGAGCTAAATCCCCAGCCCTAGTTTTTTGAGACAGGGTCTCACTATGCAGTTCAGGCTGGCCTTGAACTCACTTTGTAGCCCAAGCTGGTCTCGAACTCACAACAAGGATCCTCCTGCCTCAGACGCTCAAGTGCTGGGATTAAAGGCGTGCACCACCACGCTCGGTTTACAAGTCTGACTTTTAACACTTGCCAAGCTGCACGTCCTTCTCATATATTCCTTACCTTTTTAACACCTTACTTTCCAAAAATGTAAGCTGCAGATAACAATAGTCTACCTCATAGTTATATTAAATGTTCAAAAATGCATATATTTTCAGCAATACTTGACATAGGGGAAGAATTCAACATTTGCCTTCACCATTACCAAGCAAGGTCTATGAGAAGCAATGTTACCTGTTCCTTCTACTGAATGTAATGAAAAACTCTGGATAGAATGCATGCAGCAGCAGCTATCTAAGGACTGAAAAGTGACTGGGACAAGGGAGATGAGGGCAGGAAACTAGACCTCAAAGCACAAACAATCAGGCTCTGTTTCCTAATTTTGCTGTCCACTTTCTCCCAATTGCCCTACTTGGAGTCAAAGATAGCCCAATTGCTAGGCATGAGCATAAAATAAAAAACCCTTATGAAAAGTCTTCTTTGGTCTAAGGAGGGAGACGTGGAGTGGGGACTACAGCACAGAAAGTGAGAAACCCTCCAAAATATTCCCTCTTGTCTCCTGCCACTGCCCCAGACAAGACCAAGCTGGAAGCTATATATAGTACTTATGCCACAATGGACAAGCAGATACCCAGAGAAAAGAAATCCTCTCTAACCAGAGAACTATGGTCCAAAAAGTGCTTAGGGGTGAGTGGGGTGGATGTGGAAGAAGGAATCTGTATTCAGAGAACTATATTACGTCCCCAGTATTTTTTTTTCCCCCAGCACGGGGTATCGAACTCACAGCCTCAGGCCTGCCAGATAGGCGCTTAAGCACTGAGCCAAACTCCCAGCCCTAGTTTTTGAGGCAGGGACGCACTACGTAGCTCAGGCCGGCCTTGAGCTCGCGTTGTAGCCCAAGCCGACCTCGAACTCACAACGGTCCTCCTACCTCAGCCTCCCGAGTGCTGGGATTAAAGGCATGGGCCACCACGCCCGCCTTTTTTAATTTTTATTTTGATACAGAGTTGTACTAAATTGCCCAGACTGCTACTTGGCCTTAAGATAGATTTAGCTGGTGGAAAGGTCCAGCAAAACAAATCAACTCCCTGTGTTTAACTGCTTTCCCCACGGTGCAATTTCCCTTCTGATCATGCCTCTCCTTCAGTTTTAAACAGTCTGGGAACCTTTTTGCAATGTTCAATAAGTAAGAGAAGTAAAGGCACATTTAATGCAGTGAAATTTTGTCCCTAAAAAGGGAGCTGACTTGGTTCCTGATAAACCAACATGGAAACATGACTTTTAAAAACGGCCCCACCTGATCGCCCAAGTGAGGAACACAAACTAATCATAGGGAGCACAAACTTGCATAGGAGAGGCTACTCTGACAATCTGTTGTGGTCGGGGGTTTACAGAGGAATACACAATACAGGAACACAACCAACAGTAATTTATAATATTCACCCAAAGACTTGAATGCAGAAGAATTCCAGAAATCTGTCCACACACTAGAAGCCCGAAGAATACAGCTGAAGGCCTGGATCCCACAGCAATGTCCTGCACGAGTCCAACTGAAAACCTAGAGCCCATGGCAATGTCCTCCACGAGTCCAGCTGGAGGCCTAGAGCCCATGACAATGTCTCCTGCAAGTCTGTATCAAGGATCTGCACTGGGAAGGCCCAAAGGTCACTGGTGGAAGCTAGAAAGTCTGCATCAATGGGATGAAGGATCTGTGCCAGCAGGCTGAGGGATGTGCACTGGAGCCAGGAAGCAACGCTCAAGGTAAGGACCAGAGCTCCCTGAGGAGAACCGCAGCTGTCCTCAGTGACAGTGAGGATCTGAGCTCCTCTGACGAAGAGAACAGCAGAGTTCATATTACCAAAACCAGCGTGACAAGCTTCTCCGGGACAATCAACCACACACCATCTTCCCATCTAGTTCTCTTTTTATGCTGTTGGCAACAATCAAGTAGGCCATCCACACCTAGCATCACAGGATGACTGAGTTCAGCTGACTGTTACAAGTTGCCCATTAGTTAATTCACCACACCATTGCTACCTTTGAAAGACTATAACAAAGAAGAACCCTGGGAGCTCTGAAAAGTCTTGTATCTCATACTTTCTCAGACAGGATGACTGTAGGAATTAAATTGATTCATTCAGAACTCCCAGTTACTGTATCATTCTGCTTCCATTCAGCTCATTTCTTTAACGGCAGGTTTTCTGAGCCATGAAGAAATTTAGCTGGTAAAAAGTACTTTATAAATATTCTGAGTGTGCCTCATTATACCTCCAGGAAAATAAAATTCACTGTCTCATCAAACTTCAAAATCCATTACTGGCTATTTAGGACTGCAATTATGTCAGAGACATTACTGAGAAGTTACCAAGAAACAGTTTCCTAGGTTACAATTTAACCCATAATTCCTACTAATACTCAGAACCTTTAAAAATTAGAATGAAAAACCCTCTAAATGTAATGAAGAATTACAGTGTTTCATGTCAGAGGACAGCAGTATGACCCTTCATCAATTCTTTTTTCTACCCGGAGAATATATGAAGCCACTAAAATCCTGCTACACAGGTATAAAAGGCAAACCTCCCTTTGCTGGAGACTGGAAGCAGGGACACTCTACCACTTTTTAAATTTTTGTCTGTGGAAACAAGGTCTTCCTAAGTTGCCCACGCTGCCCTTAAACTGGTAGTCCTCTTGCCCTGACCTCCCACTTGGCCAGACATTCTTGACAATAATAGCAGCAGACAAAAAAATGTTTATCAACACTATTTTATCTGTAAGATTGCTGACAAACAAACCATGATGCTCACTGAGATACATTCCAACCTAACTTACTATTAACTTATTCTTTTTTTATTATTTACTTCTAGCATTTTTCTGCCTTGTGAATTTGTAACCATATCTCCTCTGCTAATGATGTCACTGATTTAGTGCTACATATTTTCATCAACTGTAAAATAATCAGTAATATAAATTTAATTAAAAATAGCAAGCAAGTCTTAACTTACTGAAAATATATTAAACTACAATGCATCGTGCTTGCAGAAGTTTGTTTATACATCAACATTACATTCTCTGTACACACATCAATTTCTCTGGCATTATGTCACGTGGCAGAAAATGCCATGGACTGAATATGAATACATTCTCTTTTGATGGCTCTTTTTCACTGCCTTGCTCATGCTAGGTGTCCCCAAAAGAAACACTAAACACTATAGTACCAACTCCATGAGTACAATCAGCATTATCAGCATTATTTCACAAAGAAACTCAGCTCCTAAATGAAACACTGAGTCACTGTACACTGCTCAGATTCCAAGTTATAGCACCTTCTAGATACTAACATCATTATTTATTTAGCAGCTGTCTATATTCCCACTTACTCTCATCAGGATGGAGAGTCTGGCAGAGAATTAATAAATAGTGCAGGAAGAAGCTGAAGTGACAAGAATAATTTCCAGTTATACATAATTACTGCATCAAAAATACATCATTGTTATTAGGTAGGATACCTATCATTGGCTTACACCATTAATAAAAATAATGATAATAAAAGTAGCACATTATTCACTTTCCTATCCTCATTCTACAGGAAAGAAAACAATGTCAAGGTCTCAATGTCACAAACAGCTAACTAGTGGCAAAACTGGGATTTAAACCCAACTCTAAAAGCCCTGAAGTTATTTTCCTCTTAAGCATATATAATACACATTTGAGGGTTCTGTGCTCACAGATAATTGTCATGATCTGTACAGAATGTTAACATCAATGTTAAGACTCTGAACAACAACAAAATACAAACTGAATGGTCGGTTGAGAATTTGGAAATAGTTAACTCTGCTACTTTGAATACACAGTTTCTATCACAATCACTTCTACCAAGACCAAACCAGTTAAAGTAAGCCAAATTTATCAACAGGAAAACAGACCACATAGACCAGTAAATTGTTCAGCAGGGTGTTCCTAACATCCTAATACGTCTGTAATGGATTATGGCAAAGGACTAGCTATTTTATCTGCTACAGTAAAAGAAAACTTTCATCAACTACCAGAAACTGAGCAGGGCAGGGTGGCACACTTGTAGTTCCAGTGGAACTACAGGTGGGAGGCTGAGGTGGTAGGATTATTAGAGCCCACAATTTCCAGACCAACCTGGGCAACAGAGCAAGACCCTATCATGAAAGAAAGAAAAGGGGTGAATGTAAGGAGGGGGGACAAGGACAGAAAAGGGAAGGAAGAAGAGGAGAGGAAATAGCATTTCAAGAATTGGAAACTGGTCCTATAGCCAAGGCATAGTGGTACATCCTGAAACCCCAGCACTCAGGAGACTGAAGCAGGAGGATGGCTAGTTCAAGGCCAATCTGGACCACAAAGTATCACCCTATCTTAAAACAAAACAAAACAGAAACTTGTCTGTTGTACCCCCTATACCTCTATCATGAAATTCTCCTGTAAAATTGAATCTTTAGTGTTCACCTGAGGAATTAGGGGTTCTATTTCATTTACCATATAACTAGAGCACATGTTCTTGCCTTAAACCCCAAATATTACCTACATGATACTCAAACTAAGAAGCACTCATTCTAAACCAGGCACTGTCCTGACTGTCTTAGTTCACCATGAGCACATGAGGCAAGCACTGTCATTCCTGTGTCACCAAAGAAGAAACTAAAGCTTTGAGGGGTTCACAGAATTTTGCTGATCCAAGATTCAAATTCAGGCCTGATGCAACATGTAACACTTCAACAATATTCAATACTGCTTCTCCCGCTAATTCAGTCATAGAACACTACTGAGTTAAGGCTCAGTTACTACATTTAAGGTGCATAAATAATGACACAGCTGAGGTTATAGCTTAGTGAAGCACTTGTCTGGCATGCGTAAGGCCCTGGGTCAGAACTATGTGTCACACACACACACACACACACACACAGAGTGTTGGCAGTTTGCAAGTACAGACAGATGAACTGATAATTTGTATAGATGAATACAATTTTGAACAGGTGCTATGAAAACAAAGCAAAGGGTAGTTAACTTTGTTTAGAAGCGTTAAGGTAAAGCTTCAGAGATCTGTGAAATGAGTACAACAGTGCCATCTAATGAAAAAGAAGTGCCAGAAGACCAGTAAGAGTAAATGACTCGGTATTCTGGGCATCCCATTCTTACCACAGTCATTTATTTGCATGGTCTACTTGCTCCATCCTCCCCACACTCATTTTGCTAATTTTCATTGACAAATTTAAGCCCCTCCTCCAAAGTGGACCAAAGCAAAATACTACTAAAATGTCCAAGGGTTCCTAGGGAGGCTAAGAGAGGCATTCACTAAATAGCCTAGTACACTTAACATGTAACAGTGAGCAACAAAAAGCTAAAGATAAATATGAATACAGAACACTACGATGTTATATCAAATTTCAAATCTAGTTTTAATCACAGGATTTGGAAAAGTTGTAATTACAAATGGCAAAACAACACCCCAAAGGATTTGTCATGAATACAGAATCCAGATTAATCACAGCTCACCTATTTTATGGAACAGAACTTTAGGCTGAGTTCTAGACCTACGTGACAACTGTGTCATTTATCTTCCTTTGCTTTAAATAAGCCAACGAACATCTACTCAATAAGAGGGTCAAAAGAATTACCCAATGCACATCTTATAAAACAGTCAAGTGTTCTGTTAATTAAATAAAGGATTTTACTGAATGTCCCCTGTGTCAGGGATAGGCGAGAAGAATGAATAAAAAATAGCAAAATGTCTAGGAACAATTTTTCTGCTTACTACCCTACAGAATGACAGTAGTGCTGGGAATATACAGTAGCTCCATAATGGAGCACTTGCTAATGTGTGCAGGACCTTGGGTTCAATCCTCAGTACTAGAAAATAAAAGCAAAAGAATGGCAGTAGCACCAGGCATGGGAGCACATACTTGTAGTCCCAGCATTCAGGAAGCTGAGGAAGAACAATCTTGAATTTGACACCAACCTGGACTACATAGTAAGACGTTACAGAAAGGGAAGGACAGGAAAGGAAAGGGAGACAAGAAGAGACAAGACGAGTCAAGGAGGCAGGGAGGAAGAGAGAGAGAAAACATGACAGCGAAGGCAGTACCGCCATTTCCTAAACTTGTCTTACGATGAAGTTTTTATGTTCCAAAATGAATTGGTATCTCTGAGTACTCTAACCATTTTTAATCCATAGGAGACTACTTCATCTGAATCTCTAAGCACATACCAAACACGCCTACTGGAATATGAGGACTGATGATCACAAATAGTAACGTACTCTGGGTACAAGAAAAACGACATTGAGTTTAACACTAGCTACATGTTTGCACCCAAGAAAATGCCAACTTAAATCCAAAAAGATCAGATATCTTTCAAGTCTAAAACACACATAAATTTGGGGTGGAAGTGTAGTTCACTGAAAGAGCACCTTCCCTGCATACATGAGGCCCCAGCATCTAATCCCCAACACAACAAACACACACAAACACACACAGACACACAAATTATACATTATGAAGTTTTCCCTTCAAAGGACATGCACTATCCAACTCAAGACAAGCCCTTTCTAGGGAGAGAAGCATTCTTCAAACTGAACAGCAAAGGTTTCCAAACCTAAAAAGAATCTGAGCCACTTTGGATACATAGCCTTTATCTCAGTTACTCAAAGGCCTACAACTGGGCCCTCTTCTGGACAGCCTGCTCTCCAAAGACTAAAGTTAGAATAAGCCAACACAGCCCCAGCAACAATTCTGGTTTTTTTTTTCTTTTCTTTTCTTTTTTTTATTTAAGAGAAAATGGACACAGAAGAGAAACAAAAAGCAAAAAAGACAGACAAACAACAACAACAAATCCGGTACGATAACATTACAGGTTTACACAATGAGATGGTTGAAATTTGACAGTAGTTGCAATATTGCATATCGCTATCTTCAAAGGGGTTGTTCAGATTAACAGATATATAGACATGTAAAATCGATCTAATCATGAGTATTAACTGTTCTTTTTCAATAGCTAATGTATTTAGTAATATAGTCATTTTAACTGTCCCATGTATACCTATTTATAAATTTATGTCTTTTTCCTTTTCCCTTCCTTCCTTCCTCCTTTCCCCTTAGAATACCTCTTGTTATCATTAAAATAATTGCCCATATCATCAGGCCTAATATAATCAAGCAAAATAGCTCAGAATAAAACCAATAAAGAATAAAAGAATGGTCACAGAAAAGAGAAACAAAAAACTAAAGGGACCAACAAACAACAATAACTACCCGATACTGTAACATTATAGGTTTACAAAATGAGATGATTGGAATTTGACAGTGGTTGTAACATTGTATATCATTACCTTCAAGGGGGTTGCTCAGATTGACGGATATAGACATGTAAAATTGATCTAATCATATGAGTATCAACTGTTCTCTCTTACCAGTAAATGCATTTAGTAGTAGAGTCTTGTAAACCATCTTACATATACCCTCATATAAATCTATGTCTTTTTCCTTTTCCCTTCCTTCCTTCCTCATTTCCCCTTGTAATACTTCTTATTGTCTTCAAAATAATTGTCCTTGTCATCTGGTCTAATATAGTCAACAAAATAGTACTGAATAATACCAATAACAAATAAAATAATGGAAGCAATACATAGTAATGCAACATTGATTTCTATAATGCCTCATATTATCTTCTAGGCAGTTGCCTATATCGTCTGTTGTAATACAATCAAACTAAAATAGGTTAAAACCCCTCAAAACAGAACAGTGAAAGCAATACCAGGTTTCAAAACAAGGTGATCAAATATCAATAAAGCCTACCCTAATGTATTTTGTTATCTTTGAAATAGCTGTCTTTCTCATCATATATAATAAAGTTAAGCAGGTCAAGGTAGAATAAGATTAAACTAAACAGCTCATTGAAAACAATACAGGACTCAATAAAAAAAAAAAAACAATACAGGTCTCAAATCTCGATGATGGATTATTCATTTGTCTGCCCCGCTCAGTGATATCCCTCTGCCACTGTTTCTGGAGCTGTGGACTTTATCTCTTTCTAGAATGTCCTTCAGTATTCTCTGTAGGGTTGGCTTGGTCGTCATAAATTCCTTTAGTTGTTCTTTGTCATGGAAGTATCTTGTTTCTCCGTTAATTTTGAAAGATAATTTGCAGGGTACATCAAGCTGGGTTGGAAGTTATTTTCCTTCAGGGCTTGAAATACTTCATTCCGGAGAACAAGAAGGGAGAACAAGAAGGGCCTCTCGCAGGGCCGGCCCGGCCCGCCCGGCCCGGGCGGCGAAGGCACCCATCAGGATGCAATTATGGACTGCCTTCCGGGGTCCTGACCCCAGGACCTTGGAGGAGAACGAGAAGGGCCTCTCGCAGGGCCCGGCCCGGCCCACCCAGCCTGGGCAGCACTGGTGCACGGGCTTGGAATCAGAGACAAACACTACTCCCTACCCACCCCCCCCAGCCCCCGTCAGCAACCTGCTGTTTCAGAGGTCTGGCTAAACTGATAGCAACCAAGGAACATCAACTAACTTTTGTTTTGTAGATTTGGCCAGGCCTCTGGTCAGCAAACCAAGCATCTCTTACAGCGGGAAATGTAACAAGTATGGGAGATTCTCTTCTGTCTTGTCTTTTATTATTAATAAAATAAAAAATAAAAAAAATAAAAAAATTTAAAAAAAAGAAATACTTCATTCCAAGCTCTTCTTGACCTGATGATTTGTGTTGAGAAGTCTGTCGTGATTCTGATGGGCCTTCCTTTGTAGGTGATCTGTCTCTTTTCTCTAATAGCTTTTAGTATTTTGCTTTTGTGTTGAATTTATGGGATCTTGATTATTATATGTCTGGGTGTAGGTATATTTTGGTCATGTTTAGCTGGAGTTGTATATGCTTCACTTATTTGAAAGTCTCTTCCTGTTCCCATGCTTGGAAAGTTTTCTGAAATTATTTCTGTAAATAGGCTTTTAATTTGATCTGTATTGACCCCTGCTTTTTCACTCACACCTTTTATTCTTAAATTATATTTCTTTGGGTTGTCTTGCAGTCGTTGTATTGTTACTTCCAGGTTTCTTATTATTTTTAAGAGATCTTTCCTTTCTCGAACCCAGGCTTCAAGCCTGTCTTCCAGGTTTGAAAGTCTATCTTTAGTTTCCTTCAGGTGGTTCTGCCAACCTTCATTGGAGTTTTTGATTTCCTGGTAGTCTCTCTCAATCTGTTTCAAGTATTCCAAATCTTTTTTGTATTGTTCATTCCAGGTTTCCCTCATTTTTCTATGCTCCATTTTTTCATCTATGTTTCCTTTAAAGATGCCTAGTGATTCTTTTATTATGTATTTCATTTCTTCTCTCAGTTGGGTTAATACTTCTGCTCTAATTTCGTTTATACCTTCATGGAGTTGTTTCCCTACTTCAGTTGTCATCGCCTTAGAGACTTTAGTTGTGGGACTCCTGACCTCTTCTGCATTTGCTTCTCCTGGATTTGCTCTGCTTGAATTGGAGGCCAGAAACTGCCCTCTACCTTTTTGTCTTGGCATTTTCCTGGGATGTTCAGGGGTCTTGTGATTTCTCTGAAGTGAGCCCGTGCTGGTCCACTGCCTTTCCCTAGCCCATCTCTGCTCTGTGGATGTCTGGCACAGTGTGAGGGGGTGGGGCCGCTGCCTGGGAACCTGTGCCGGTTGTCCGTGAAACTTCCCCTATCACCCCTAGGGTGCACGTGGAGCCTTGGTCTCCAGAACTAGCTGGTCACTTGCCGGGACCCTCCAGGGCTCGGTCGGAGCAATTCCTGTGGGACTATGCCCAATTAGGTGCGGTTCCGGTCCCAAGATGGTTGCCAGTCCCTCGCTCTCCCTCGCATGTGTTGCAGGGTGGGGGTTGGGATTTGTCGTGCTCACTCACCAGGCTGTTCCAGTCCACATCACTCCGTGATAGATCGCTTCCTCCGCCGTCACTGTCGTGGCTGCGGCACTTTAATCATGTTTCCCCAGTACTTTAATTGTGCTTCCCGAGGTCGTAGCTGCTCCCCGCCACTAAGTGGGTTCAGCTCCAGTCAGAGGTGCCACCAGCCTCCACCATTGTTTGGTTACTTCTTTTTACTCTTTCTGTGGGCTTCAATTCTCATTTTAGATTCTTCTTGGGTCCAGGGGACCCACCTCCCTCTTTTTTGTCTTCTCTTTGTTATTACATTCCAGCATTTGGAAGGTATCCTTCAGGGAGGCCACCTATCCTGCTGTTCACTGTTCTGCCATCTTGTCGAGCTCCCCAATTCTGGTTTTTTTTGTTTGTTTTGTTTTGGCGGCACTGGGGATCAAACTCACAACCTAGCGCCTGCCAGAGAGGCACTTAAGCCACTGAGCCAAACTCCCAGCCTTCCAACAATAATTCTGGAGAAGCTGTGAACAGTGTCTGCTTAGTTTCTTTCTTTCTTTCTTTTTTTAATTCTTATATAAAACATATTGGCAAAACAATCAGCAGGGTAGGATGAATACCAATCACTAGAAAAAAGTATGCCTACAATCCAGTCCTGCAGAGGAACCAGAATCACTGTGCACAGTAACCCAGAGATGAGTGAAGAGCTGAGTGAGTTCTCTGGAGGCAGAGGCCAGCTGGAAGAAGGTGGTTACAGGGGTTTGTCTTTGAAGGGCATACCTCCTCCTCACGGCTTTCCTCCTTTCTCTCTCCTGCCCAGTTGCCATGAGGTGAGCAGCTTTCGTCCATTAAGCCCTTCTTCCATGATATTTCTGCTTAACACAGTACTAGAAGCAAATTCAAGTGAGCATGGACTGAAACCTCTGAAACTGTGAGCCAAAATAAACTTTTCTTCCGTTAAATTGTGTATGTTGAGGCTGGGTGTGGTGGCACATTCCTATAATCCCAGCACTTGGGATGCTGAGGCAGGAGAATCGTTTGCAAGTTCGAGACCAGGCTGGGCTACAAAATGAACCCAAGGCCAGCCTGAACTGCATAGCGAGAACCTGTCTCAAAAAGACAAAAAAAATAAAAAATAAACTATGTCAAGTATTTGCATGCAAGGATGAAAAGACAAGCAATACAATGTATTTATCAAATGGATGAAATCCACTCTACTCTTTTCTTAAGAGAATAAAACAAAACAAATCAAAACAAAGCAGATCAGAACAGAACAATGCAAGCAACACAGGACTTCAAAACAAGACACCAGGAAATCAACAGTGGCTACCATAATGACTCTTGTTTTCTTTGAAATAGTTGTCCATACCTTCAGACACAATAAATTCAAATAAAACAAAATAGTATAAAACTAACCAAAAGAGTGAAAGTATTATGGGCCTTCAAAACCACAAATCAGAAAACCAACAATAGCTACCATAATGTCTCTTGTTTTCCTCAAAATACCTGTCCATACCTTCACAAATATTGAAATCAAATAATAGGAAACAGAGTAAAACCAATCAAAACAAAGAATAAGAGCATTCCTGAACTTCAAAACAAGATGACAGGAAATCAGCAATGTCTATAATGTTGTTTTCTTCAAAGTAGTTGTTCATACCATCACACATAGTAAAATCAATTCTTGTAAATTCTTTAGGAGAAATTCTAGGCATTTATAAGTCTATACAAGTATATCTATCCTTTCTGTATTAGAGGGAAAAACAAAACAAAATACAAGAAAAACAGGGAGCAAAAGAGACAAATAATAACAAAGAGCCCAAAACAATAACAATATAGGCTTTCACAACAAGGTGGTAGAAACATAACAATGGTTATTTTGCTTAGTTATCTTTGAAGAGTTACTCAGATTACCAGATATAGACTTGCAATATTGGTCTTATCCTATGAATATTAACTGTTTTGTTCCAAGAACTAATAGAGATTCAGTAGTACAATCATCCCAGCTATCCTAAGTATATATATGTACAAATCTGTATCTTTTTTCCCCTTCCTTCTTTTCTCCTTTTCCCTGAGTTATTTTTTCCCCTTTGAGCAGTTTCTTACCCTTTCACAATCTCTTTTTTTTCAGCACCTGGGATCCAACTCACAACCTCACGCCAGACAGGCACCTAAGCCACTGAGCCAAACTCCCAGCCCTGGTTTTTTGAGGTAGGGCTGCACTATGTAGCTCAGGCCGGCCTTGGGCTTGCATTGCAGGCCTTGGGCTCACATTGTAGCCCAAGCCGGCCTCGAATTCACAACACACCACCTACTTTCAGCCTCCCGAGTGCTAGAATTAAAGGCGTGTGCCACCACGCCCAGCTCCTTTCATAATATTTACTGAAGATTTTGTATCTTATTTACTCTTTCAGTTTCTTACACTAGGGAAACAATATGGTATTT
Organism: Dasyprocta punctata; assembly: GCA_004363535.1. Lineage (NCBI taxonomy): Eukaryota > Metazoa > Chordata > Mammalia > Rodentia > Dasyproctidae > Dasyprocta > Dasyprocta punctata. The sequence continues at coordinate 67,146 of RJWM01004639.1, read as the reverse complement.
ACACATGTGAGTTTGATTTATTTAATCCACTCTACTCTTAAAATCCAGTTCAACAGCCGTTCTTGCCATGATCCTACCAAAAGTCAACAAAGAGCCTCATTAATTATCTTCTCCAATTCATAGAGATAGAAATAAGGAAAGAGGAATTTGAAAAGCATCCTGGATCAATTTTAAGGCATTTACTGCTTCTATCCTACACAAGGCTAATACTAGGCACATACCCCACCATAAACGTCCTTGATACACAATTCTGAATCATCTGTCGCAATGACTTCCACACAGGTTAAGTACACAAATTATACACTCTGCTGTAATATTCACTCACTTATTCAACATTTAAAGATCTTAAATGCCTGGCACTATTCTTATCATTGGAATGCACAAGTGTAAAAAAGGACAAAATCTTGCTTCTCTGAAACTTGTATTTCTAAAAGGGATACAGACAACAAATTAAAGACAACATAATTTTTTATGATGGTAAGTGGTAAAAAAAACAGGTTATATGAACAATATAACAAAGACACCTAGTACAGATAGGATAAGAAAACTCAAAGGTTAAAAATGGTCAAATCACTGGGGCAATTAATTTCATTTCTGTAATCTGTAGAAAAGAACAAAATTCAAAGTTTAGGAATTATAGTCAGCCACGATGGCACACGCTTGTAATACAAACAAAACAAAACAAAAAATTTTAGGCATTAACATTCACACTTGAAGGAAGAAAATAATGGCTATTATGATTTGAATCAAGAATGTCTCCCAAAAAGCCTTTAGAAGTTGGGGTTTTGGATTATGGGGACACTATACTCATCAAGTACATTCATCCACTAATGGGTTCAGCTACTGACTATGCAGTTAGGAGGTGGGTTACTGGGAGTTTCAAATGGAAGGGTGCATCTCCCTATGGGCTACTGTCTTCTCTCTGCTTTCCAGCTGCCCAGACAGGAGCAGCTTTCCTCCACCTGGCCCTTTCACCATGTAGTTTCTGCCTTGGAGCCAGCCAACCAGGGACTGAAAACATAAGCCAAAATATAACTGCTTCATTAAGTTGTGGATGTTAGGTACTATATCTCAGCAATGAGAAAGCGCCTAAGACAATAGTCATAATAAAAATATTCAGAGGTAATAACTGATTTGTTTGACAGTGCTGGGGATTGTACTTGGGCCTTGACACTGAGCTGCATCCCAGGTCTTTCAACTGCGATTAAAGGGCCTTGCTAAATGGCCCACGTTATGGCTAGAACTTTCAGTTCTCCTGCTCAAACTCTAAGAGTGTTGGGATTACAAGCATCCACCACCACACTTGACTTATTTATTGATTATTTTTAAATCTTTTGTCTTTTTGAGACAAGATTTCACTATGCAGTTCAGGCTGGCCTTGATCTCATTTCGTAGTCCAAGTCTGGTCTCGATCTTGCAGTAATCCTCCTGTCTCAGCCTTCAGAGTCCTGAGATTATAGGTGCATACCACCACACCTGGCCCTGACTTGATTTAATATTTTTAAGAAATGGGTAGAGGCTAAGAATAGAGTTCACTTGGCATGTGTGAGACCCCAAGTATCACAGAAAAAAGAAAGGGAGGGGGAAAAAAAGGCAGGAAGGAAAAGGAAGAGGAGAAGGAAAAAGGAAGAAGAAAGGGGGGTGAGACACTGGTCTTCAGATAAAAGCAGGAGAAGACCAAGTGTTCCATGGTCAGTCAACGTGACAGAATCGAAATCCCTATTAACTGCCTACATGGATAAATGAAGTAGGCTACACGAGATCATTCAGATGTACACCGATTCTCTACTGTTACCAAGAAAATGTATTTGTATATATAAAGGCAAAAACTCCAAGGATATAAAGCTTAGTATTAACAATGATTATATCTTAGCATCATATTTTTATTTGTATATATACTATTTTTTGAACAGAGAGCATAGTTGTTTTTTTTGTTTTTTGTTTTTTTGTGGCACCAGGGATCAAATCACAACCTCGTGCCTACCAGGCAGGCACTTAAGCCACTGAGCCAAACTCCCAGCTCTAGTTTTTTGAGGCAGGGTCGCACTACGTAGTCCAGGCTGGCCATGCACTCACGTTGTAGTCCAAGCCGGCCTTGAACTCACAATGCTCCACCTACCTCAGCCTCCAGAGTGCTGGCATTAAAGGCGTGCACCACCAAGTCAGGCTGAGAATAGCTTTTTCAACGAACAACTTTAAAATATTTTACTGTTTAACTCCCTTGCTGTACAAAACAAAATATTATGAAAGAACTCCCCTAGAGAAGGTCCTTCCTCCCAGAAAACCCACTGTTTTGGAAGGTGTGGCTGGGTCTCATGATAGTTATAGATGTCTGAGAACTCAGAACAAGACTTGTGAAGAAACCATACAAATGTCATTCTTTGTTCAACAGAAAAATAAGTTCCAAGATGATTTACAAAATCAGAATGCTCACCTTGCACACAGATTCAGAATTATACTGGGGTTTCTATATAGGCAATAAAGGAAGAAAATGAAAAAAAAAATAAAAAGTACCGCCCTGATTGCTTTATTTTTGTTTTTTGAGACGGGGGTCTCACCATGTAGTTCAGGCTGGCCCTGAACTCAGTGTGTAGCCCAGGCTGGCCAGGACCTTGTGAAGATCCTCCTTCCTCAGCCTCCTGAGAGCTACGATTCCAGGTGTGCACCACCATGCTGGGCATTACCACCCTATCCAGAAGCTAAAGCATTTTTTCCCATCAATCCATCTCTGCTATCAGTTAACTTCAATAAAATAAATTACAACATGTCCAAATGTTTTGAAAGATTAAAACAAACCAAAAAGGCTTACTTCCTAAACAAAAGTTACTTATATTTAAAATGCGGGCAAGAGAAATATAAACAGGAATTGAACATAAAAGTTCATCATTACATCTAATACTATTACTAATATTCTATGAGGCAGTTTAGTTATCACCTCCATTTCACATAGAAGGAAAAATGAAGCCCAGAGACATTTACAAAAGTGATACGTGGCCAAGCCGACATTCAAATCTACATACGATGGATTTCAGAACACCTGTTAATATTTGTACTGTGTGTACCAAAACAGGAAGGTGAGCTCATGAACACAACTTTTTGCTTAATTTCATATTTTGAATAATATGTATCCATTTGAAAATATATTTGAGGGTCAGGGATAGATAGCTCAGTGGAATAAGCACCTGTCTGGCAAGCACAAGGTGCTGAGTTTGATTCCCAGTACCCAAAAAAAACAAAACAAAGAAACAAAAAAACAAACAAACAAACAAAAAAATATATATATATATTTGAGCTGAGTGGGATGGTACTTGCCTACAATTCTAGCACTTGGATGGCTGAGGCAGGAGGATCACCACGAGTTCAAGGCCAGTCTGAACTACATATACATAGCAAGACCCTCTCTCAAAGATAAAATAAAAAATATATATACACACACATTTGAACACCTGGTATGAGCTAGGCACTCTTCCATGTATTTAAAATACAACATTGAAAGAGAAATCTATGCCCTCAAGAAGATCACGGCATAGTTATCCAGCAGCCGACATTTATGAAGTGCTGCCAATGTGTCATTTGAATACTGTTGAAAGTATTTTATATGCATAAACTCATAATGACTTTATTTCCATTTTATATTTAAGGAAACATACAGATTAATAATCTGCGAAAGTTAACACAAATACAAGAAGTCAGAGTCAAGCATGGTGGTGCATGCCTGTAATCCCAGCAGAGGCGAGGCCGGGATACATAATGAGTTCAAGGCCAGCCTGCACTACATAATGAGACCCTGTATCCAAAAAAAAAAATTTTTTTTAATTAAAAAAATTTTTAAAAGTTGGGATATGAGCCGGGTGTGGTGGTGCATGCCTTTAATCCCAGCACTCGGGAGGCTGAGGTAGGAGGAGCGTTGTGAGTTCGAGGCCGGCTTGGGCTACAACGTGAGCGCAAGGCCGGCCTGAGCTACACAGTGCGACCCTGCCTCAAAAAACTAGGGCTGGGAGTTTGGCTTAATGGCTTTAGCGCCTGTCTGGCAGGCGTGAAGTTGTGAGTTCGATCCCCAGTGCCACAAAAAAAAAAAAAAAAAAAAAAAGGGATGCAGTTAGCAAACATTCTGAAACCATGGCTCGGAAAAGATAGTCTGCATGTTGGGGGGCGGGGTGTGCAACCCATCATAAAAGTACCAATGGGTTAAATAAGGATTAGTGGAAACACATCAGATTTCTGGAATATATCGTCTACCAATAAACTTACAATAAACTAGTATCATGATATCTAAGCTGTATTTCTTTTTAAACAGCTTGCCTACAAAGAATAAAGAAAAACAAATTGTATTTTCTAAAGTCTCACTCCTGAGAAGGAAGCCCTCCCTCCCTGCAAATTGGCACCATGCATGGGCCACTGGGGGGGGGGGGGCAGCAAAATGCCAGCATTTTCCCAGTAGTCAGTGCCACTTGCAGACTGCAAGAGAACAAGAAGTCACCAAGAAGCAAGCCCTCCCTGCAAATCAGCGCCATGCATGGGCCACTGGGGAGAAAGTCAGATGCCAGCCCCTTCTGGTGCACGGGCTGGAAAACAAAATCCAACACCGACCCCCGCTACCACAAGCAACCGGCTAATCCAGAGAAGCTGAGGCTGCGATGATAGCTATTGAGGTAAAATACAATTTAATGCTTGTAGTGTTTAGTGTTTCACTGACTTTGCAGGTCTAAAGCCAGTAGTCTGATGATCATCTATTCAAAGGATAGCAATAGGCAGCGTGGCATCTATGAGGGAGCTCCTTCTGAAGGTGGTGGCCATTGTTAATTCCCTATTATCTTGTTTTGAAGTCCTGTATCATTTTCATTGTTTTGCTGGGTTAGGTTTTATTCTGTTTTGTTTTGATTTTATTATATCTGATGGCATGGGCAGCTATTTCAAAGATAACAAGATACATTATGGTAGCCATTTGGATTTACTGTTATCTTGTTTTGAAGCCCTTTATTACATTCATCGTTTTGTTTTTATTGGTTCTATTCTGTTCTGTTTTGTTTGCTTTTTACTATGTCTGACGGCATCTGCAGCTATTCTGAAGACAACAAGAGGCAATTATGGTAACCATTGTTGATTTCATATTGTTTTGAAGTCCTGTGTCACTTACACTGGTTTGTTTCAATTGGCTTTATTCTGTTTTGCTTTGCTTGGTTTTATTCTCTTTAAAATAAAAAATAAATAAAGTCTCATTCCTGCCAATTGCTGAAACATAAACAACAGCTTCTTAAAACACACTATACAGGCTGGGCATGGTGGCACATGCCTCTAATCCCAGCACTCAGGAGGCCGAGGCAGGAGGATTGCTGCAAGTTCAAGGCTAGCCTGGGCTACAACGTGAGTTCAAGGCCAGCCTGAACTTCATAGTGAAACCCTGTCTCAAAAAGAAAAAGAAAAAACAAAAAAACTACACAGAGAAACAGAACAGCACCTAGCAGAATACTTTAAAAGTATTGCTAGTTTACCTCAAAAACAAATCATGTTTATAAACACCAAAGACAAAAATGCTTAAAGTCCAACTCTATACATGAAATTCAGCCAGAAGGTCTTCTAAGTGCACACTTTCTGAAAAGCTATTTGGCCATTTAATTACTATGAAGTACGTTCAAATGTCAACTCTGGAACTCATCCTCTGGAACTCACGGCAGATCAATTACATACAATAGCAAAACCACCAAAACCACTCAGACGTCTAATAATGAGGGAATGAGCAAATATCTAAATTACAAAGGCAATAATAATGTTACAGGAGCTCCACAGTTCAGGGGTGCAACCACCCAGTAGATTCTGGAGGCTCCAAACTCCACCCAGCCAGGAGCAAGGCCCTGGCACTATACACTTGGGCACACTCTGGCCTGCCCCACGCTCCAGAGGCTCTGAACTCCTCACAGTCAGACACAAGGTTCTGGTGGTGCCACAAGCCAGGGGCACACTCCGCCTAGCTGCCTGGGTCCCAGAGGTTCTGAATTCCAGCCAACCAGGCCCAAGGCCCCAGCGCCACATCCCAGGGGTGCATCTCTGCTAGCCACCTTAGTTGCGGAGGTTCTGAACTCCACCCAGCCAGGTACTAGGCCCCAGCAACACGCTCCAGGGGTGTGCCCCTGCTAGCTGCAGGGAGGATACAAGCTCTGCCAGGCCCAGCATTCCAGAGCAACCCAACAAAGTATATCAGGAGAAAACACGGCCAGCCTCACAGGCCACAGAACATAAGGCTCGGGTGCCATACTTTGAGGGCCTGCACTGGCTAACAATGGGGATACTGGAGGACTGAAGCACAACCCGCACAGCGCTCCAGTGCAACCCACAGGGAGGCTGCCTGGACAGTCACACAGGTCCCAGAGGAAAATGACAAAACCAGAGAGCAAAATGCAGTCTCAGTCCTCCAGCCCACTGAGAACAAACCCAAGAGACACTGAAATGGAAGTCACTGGGAGTCACAAAACTGAACTTTCTGAAATGATAGCAACTGAAATAAAGAAACAACTCCATGAAACTATAGAGGAAATCAGATCAGATAATCTCTCAGATAAAGAATGAATGACAAACATTATGAAAGAAATGCTGTATGTATCTAAAGAAGATCAAGATAAAAAATAGAAGAACATAAAATGATGGAAACTTTCAATGAACAATACAAGACAGAATTAGAATGCATGAAACAGATTCAAAGGGATATTCAGGAAATTAAACATTTCATTGGAAGCTGGCAAAACGGCTTGAATGAAGCTGAATATAGACTCTGAGACCTTGAAGACAGCATGGAAGCTTAGGATCACGAAAGAAAAGATCTCTTAAAAATTACAAGTAACTAGCAAACAACAATCCAACACCTGCAAGATAATGCCAAGAGAAACAATATAAGATTGATAGATGTCAATGAAAAAGCAGGAGTCAATACAAATGATCTCAGAAAACTATTTGCAGAAATAGAGAACTATTTGCAGAAATAGAAAATTTTCCAAACATGGGAAGAGAATCTGATACACACATAAGTGAGGGATACAGAACCCCAATTAACCGTAAGCAAAACAAATCTTCACCCAGACATATAATAATTAGGGTATCAGAAATTCAGCACAAGAACAGAATACTAAAAGCTGTCAGAGAAAAGAAACAGATCACCTACAAAGGAAGCCTATCAGAATTACTACAGACTTCTCAACACAAACCTTCAAGCCAAGAAGAGCTTGGATTGAAGTATTTCCAATCCTGAAAGAAAACAACTTTCAACCCAGATTGATGTATCCTGCAAAACTATCTTTAAAAATTGATGGAGAAATAAGAGACTTCCATGACAAAGAAAAACTGAAGAAATTTGCAGCCACTAAACCAACACCACAAAGAGTACTGAAAGACACTCTAGAAAAGAGACAAAAATAACTACAATCCCAAGAACAGCAAAAGGAAACCACTAAGCAGGGCAAACAAACAGAAAAAGTAGAAAACCACCAAGAGAAAGATAACATGACAGTGGTAAGTCAGGACATATCAGTTATATCAATCAATATACATGGTCTCAACTCACCAATAAAAACAAACAGACCAGCAGAGTGGACTAAGAAACAAAATCTAACAATATGCTGTGTACAAGAAACACACTTAACTCAAAAGGAAATTCACAGACGAAAAATCAAAGGATGGAAAACAATATCACATGTAACACGAACTCAAAAAAAGCAGGGATAGCTATTTTGTTTGCAAACAATGTGAACTTCAAACCAAGAATGATCAAAAGAGATAAAGAAGGTCATTACATACTTATTAGGGGAAAACTTCAAAAGAAAGAGATTACAATCATAAATATATATGCACCAAATATGAGAGCACCCAACTATGTAAGACAAATCTTAATAAGACATGAAACACCAAATAAACAATAATACAGTTATAACAGGGGACCTTAACAGCCCGCTGTGACAGAGAGACAGATCAACGAAACAAAAAAATCAGCAAAGAAATAACAGAACTGACTCAAACTTGTGAAAAAATGGACCTACTAGATGTGTACCGAGTGTTCCACCCAACAACATCAGAATACACATTCTTCCCAGCTGCACATGGGAAATCTCTAAAATAGATCATATACAAGCCCACAGAACATGCTTAAGTAAATGCAAAGGAATTGAAATAATTCCAGGCATATTATCTGACCACAGCGCAATAAAATTGGAAATTAATGACAAAAAATCCCACAAGAACCCTATAAACACATGGAAATTAAGTAACAGTCTCCTAAAAAATCAATGGGTCACAGAAGAAATTAAAGAATAAATCAAACAATATCTACAATCGAATGAAAATGCAAATACAAATTACCAGAACCTGTGGGATACAATGAAAGCAGTACTCAGAGGAAAATTTATAGCACTAAACTCCCACATCAGAAAAATGGAAAGAATACACATAAACAACCTAATAATGCACCTCAAACTTCTAGAAAAAGAAGAGCAAGTCAAGCCCAAAGCCCAAAGGAGGAAGGAAATTATAAAGATCAGAGCAGAAATTAATGCAGTTGAAACTAAGAAAATACAAAAAATTAATTAATCAAAGAGTTGGTTCTTTGAAAGAATAAATAAAATTGATAAACCCCTAGCCAACCTTATCAAAAAGAGTAAAGAAAAAACTCAAATCCATGCAATAAAAAATAAAAAGGGTGAAATCACTGCAGACCCTGTGGAAATACAGAAGATCATCAATACCTACTTTGAAAACCTTCACTCCCATAGGTTTGATAACACAGAAGAAATGGACAGATTCCTAGAAACCTGTGAATTACCAAAGCTGAATGAAGACGTAAAACTGCTGAATAACCCAATTTCAGCTAATGAAATTGAAAATAATTAGAGCCTTACCAACAAAGAAAAAAGCTCAAGTCCTGATGGATTCAGTGCTGAATTCTACAAGGAATTTAGGGAAGACTCAATGCCAACACTCCTCAAACTCTACAATGAAACTGAAAGGGAAGCAAGTCTTCCTAACTCATTCCTGGAAGCAAATATTACTCTAATACCAAAATCAGAGAAAGACTCAACCAAAAAAGAAAATTACAGGCCAATCTCCCTAATGAACAGATGGAAAAATCCTCAATAAAATACTGGCAAATAGACTACAGCAAGTCATCAGGAAGACTATTCACCACGATCAACTGGGGATTCATCCCAGGAATGCAGGGGTGGTTCAACATATGCAAATCACTAAATGTAATACACCATATCAGCAGGGCCAAGGACAACAATCACATGATCATCTCAATAGATGCACAAAAAGCTTTCAACAAAGTCCAACACTCATTCATGATAAAAACCCTACAGAAAATCGGAATAGATGCTCTACCTCAACCTGATAAAAGCCATATATCATAAACCAACAGCCAACATCTTACAAAATGGAGGAAAACTGAAAACTTTCAACCTAAAATCAGGAACAAGACAAGGATGTTCATTATCACCACTCTCGAAACATTAGCCAAAGCAATTAGACGAGAGAAATAAAAGGAATAAGGATAGGAAAGGAAAAAGTAAAATTAGCATTATTTGCAGATGATATGATATTCTAAATAGAAGACCCCCCAAAAATCCATTAGAAGACTTCTAGATGTAATAACCAAATTCAGTAATGTTGCTGGATACAAGGTCAACATTCGAAAATCAGTAACATTCTTGTACACAAATAACAAACTCACTGAGAGAGAAAAAGGGGAAACCACACCCTTTACTATAACATCCAAAAAAATGAAATACTTGGGAATCAATCTAACAAAGGAAGTAAAAGATCTATACAGTGAAAATTACATTACTCTGAAAAAGGAAATAAAAAAGGATTTCAGAAAATGAAAAGATATTTCCTGTTCATGGATAGGAACAACAACGTTGTGAAAATGGCGATTCTCCCAAAATTGTTATACAGATTTAATGCAATCCCAATCAAAATACCACTTGCATACCTCACAGAGCTAGAGAAATCATTCCTAAAATTCATCTGGAACCAGAAGAGACACAGAATAGCAAAGGCAATTCTGGGCAACAAAGGTAAAGCAGGAGGCATCACAATCCCCAACTTGAAACTGTATTACAAAGCTACTGTGATAAAATCAGCATGGTACTGGAATCAAAACAGACCTGAAGTTCAATGGAATAGACTAGAAGACACAACCACAACTACAAACACACTCAGCCACCTCATCTTTGACAAAGGGGCCAGACATATATATTGGAAGAAAGACAGCCTCTTTAATAAGTGATGCTAGAAAAGCTGGCTTTCCATATGGCGTAAAGTAAAACTAGATCCATGTCTATCACCATGCACTAAACTAAAGTCAAAATGGATCAAAGATCTGAATATGAAAACAGAGACACTAAACTTGCTGGAAGACAAAGTAGGTAAAAACCCTGATGACACAGGAGTAGGCAGAGTTCATGCACAAAAATCAAACTGCACAGGAAATACTTCTCAGAATCAACAACTGGGATCTCGTCTTATTAAAAAGTTTTTGCATGTCAAAGGAAGTCTCCAACAGAGTGAAAAGAAAACCCATGAATTGGGAAAATATCTTAGCCAACTGTCCCTCAGACAAAGGACTTCTATCTAAAACATATAAAGAATTTTAAAAAGGACCAGTGGTTTAGCTCAGTGGCTTAAATGCCTGCCCGGTAGATGCAAGGCTGTGAGTTTGACTCCCAGTACAGAAAAAAAAAGAAAAAAAAAATCAAGCCCCTTAAATTCAAGGACCCAATCCAAAAATGGGCATTTGAGATGAATATACACTTCTCAAAGGAAGAAATACAAATGGCAAATAAATATATGAAAACATGTTCAACATCAATGGTCATTTGGGAAATGCAAATGCAAAATAAAACAACACTGAGATTCCTTCTCACCCCAGAAAGAATGGCCAAGTTCATGAAATCAACCACTAACAAATGCTGGAGGGACTGTGGGGAAAAAGGAACTCTTCTCCACTGTTGGTGGGAGTGTAGACCGGTGCAACCACTGTGGAAAGCAGTGTGGCGATTGCTTAAGAAGCTAGGATTAGAGATCCCCTTCAACCCAGCTATCCCACTTCTGGGCATTTTCCCAGAAGAATTGAAAACATCACACCACAGTGATATCTGTGCACCCATGTTTATAGCAACACAATTTGTAATAGCCAGATCTTGGAAACAACCCAAGTACCCATCAATCAAGGAACGGATAAATAAGATACGATATTTTTATACAATGAAGTACTACTCAGTTATGAAGAAAGATTGCATTGAGACTTTTATAAGTAAATGGACACGACTTGCAACCATACTCATAAGTGAAATAAACTCATGTGTAAATACTGTATTGTCTCCCTAGTATAAGAAACTGAAAAAGTATATATGATCCAAAATCTACAATAAATACTGTGTAAGTGTAAGAAGCTGCTCAAAGAGGAAAAGTAATTGGGATGGGGAAAGAAGGAAGAGAAAAGGAAAAAGACATAAATTTGTATGTATGTATACTTAAGATAGCTAAAATGACTAGACTACTAACTTAGTTCTTGGAAAAGAATAATTAATACTCATATGATTAGATCAATTTTACATGTCTGTATCTGTTAATTTAAACAACCCTTTTGAAGGTAATGATATGCATTATTACAACCATTGTCAAATTCCTATCATCTTGTTTTGTAAACCAATGTTATCGCATTGGATTAGTTGTCTGTCTCTTTTGCTTTTTGTTTTTCTTTTGTGTCTTTTTCCTCTTAAGTAAAAAAATATAAATAAATAAATAAAAACTATTTCTGGAAAAAAAATATAATGCTTTCAGGGCCAATGTGGTAGCACACATTTTTAATTCCAGCTACTTGGGAGGCTGAGGCAGGATGATGGAAAGTTTAAAGCCAGCTTGGACAATTTATTGGGACCTTCTCAGAACAAAACAAAAACAAATATTACACCAGGACATTGTGATACATGGCTGTAATGCCAAAAATTCAGTGAGAGATTGGCTAAAACTAAAAACTAATGGCCAGAGATTTAGCTCAGTGGCACAGTGCCTGCCTGGCAAGTGCAAGGTCCTGAATTCAATTCCCAGGACCCAAAAAATTAAGTTAAATTAAATTAAAAATTTTTAAAAATTAAAAAATAAAAAAGGGCTGAGGATATAGTGGTAGAACTTCCTTGAGTTCAATCCCCCTGGGGGGTTGGGAGGAGGAACTGTTAACAGTTACTTTTCTCTCATTGTTGAAATAAAAATAAAAATACCCAACACCCACAGTTAAAGGGGAAAGGTTTACTTAGCTCACAGTTTGTAGAGGTTTCAACCCATAATCCTCTGGCTCTAGGGCAGGGTGGCACTGCAGAGGGGAAACAGTGACCACGAGGACAAACCCGCTCTGTCCCTTATATTGTTTGCAGGCTTCCCACTCTAGGACGGGTGTAGCACTCACACTCAATCCCAGCAAAAACCTGCTCCTCTCCATGACTGCACGAGGCTTTGAGGGGACATTCAGACAAAAACTCTAACAACAGCCAAGAGAGATACATGAGGCAAAAAAAATAATAATAATAAAAATTAAAGGATTAAAATCTCCCAATGTGCAGTTTTATGGTTCTAATCCCACACGTATCTAACGAAAAGGGTAGAAAAAGTATAAAGTGCATCATCCCTAAATTCTAATTTTCTCTCTGCCACTTATTAGCTTTGTCTTTGGAATTTCACTCACCCTCTCTGGATATCCTAGCCACAGCTGTAAAATGATGGCAAAATTGGGCTATTTTTCTACAAACTCTTAAAAAAAAATAAAATGACAGATTCAGATTCCTACAGTGTTTCCAAATATCTTCTTTTCCTAAATCTCAAGTGTAATCAACATTTCCATTATTAACATTTCTGGTTAGAAACAATCTGAAAAGTGTAGACAAATTGTTATAACACTATCCACTTTAAAAACATGTAATATGGTCAGCTTCTGTGGCACATTCCTATAATTCCAGCACTTGGGAGGCTGAGGCAGGAGGATCATGAGCTCAACACTAGCTTGGGCTACATAAAACAGTTCAAGGTTACCCAGGACCACACAGTTACAACTTGTCTGGGGGAAAAAAAAAAAAAGAAACACCCATGTTTACCTATAATATTTTCACAAACTATGCTAAATATTTCTTAGCAACTATACAGAATAACTTATCTAAGCACTCCACTGAAAGGTTACTCAACATACATTACACACGCAGGCCACATGACTTATTATGCAATAACTGCCAGAATATTTAGCAAAGGACATTATTTCATTCCGAAAGTAATCAGAAAATTAAGATCTAGGGGTTTTCTTGGTGGGAGGATGGTGGGGACTCTACTCAAGGCCTCTGTACTGAGCCACATTCCCAGCCTTATATTTCTGTATTTTGAGACCAGGTCTCACTAAGACGCTAAATTACCCAGGCTGAGTTGGAACTTTAAATACCCCTGCCCAGGTCTCACTTACCACTGGGATTACAGGAGTGCACCATCTCACCTGGCTCTGGGGTGTTTTAAAAGGGATGCTTTTGTTTTCATAACATTCAAAATAAAATGTTCTCTATCAAATGGCTCCTTATAAAATAACAGAAGAAATGAGGCAGCACTTCAGTAAACCTTTTAACATTGAGTATCTCTGTCACTAAACAGCCTAATGCTGTGGGAGTGCAAAACCCCACATGTAAATAATCTGGCTTCACAAACCTTTTGAGCAAGACACATGACATTTAATAAATCTCTCTTAACATGTTTGTAACAGGACAGTAATCTGTGCACCTTGCTGCTGGGCAACTTGAGCCACCCATGGTACAGCCCTGACATGCATGAGTGTCTCATCAGGCAGCTTTTCATTAATTTTATTAGAAAGCAGACCAACAAAAGTGATGAGATGTTTTTGTTTTTTGGTTTTTTGGGGGTTTTTTTGGTACCAGGAATTGAACTCACAACCTTGCACTTGCCAGGCAGATGCTCATGCCACTAAGCTAAATCCCCGGCCCTGAGATGTCTTTGGTATAAACCACCTGATGAGACACTCATGCATGTACCGCCAAGGGTTCCAGCCAGCAGAAACGTGTTAAGGTAAATGTACTGACATTTACATTTGATGAATTTGTATTTAATTATCAAATTACATTTGATTTATACACAAAAAGTTAACTTTTTACAAAAAAATTACCGTTTTATATCTGGAAACTTACTTGGTGAATCTGAATGACCAATTTACTAAGTGACACAGTGCTCAACACATGCATTTCTGATTCTACAAATATTTCTTACAAAATACAAAGAATTGTGTATTTGGTTTTTTAAAAAGATTAATGCCAAGTTTACTACTTTAGATGTACTGTTTCTATCTGAAAATCTAATTTTAATCCTTTGATTGTTATCTTTTTCTTTGCCTTCAATATATTCTGTAAGACTCCTAGATTAATTTATAATCTGAAGTTCAATTTTTTTTTTTTTTGAGACAGGGTCTTGCTAAGTAGCCCAGGCTTGCCTCGAACTCATGGTGATCCTCCTGCCTCAGCCACCTGAAGAGTGCTGGAATTACAGGGATGTGCCACCATGCCCAGCTGAAGTTTATTTAAATTAAAAGGATGAAATTTATCAAGTTATATCATAGACAGTCAGACAGAACTGGGCCCTTGAAGGCGCCAGTGCTAAAAACCAGTTACCTTGCAACCCTGGGGGAGACAAAACACCTCCCACTGTGGGTCAGACCTCCAGACAAAAGATAAATGTGCCCACGCCCTAAGGATAAACATCAAGGATTGATACTCTAAATAGGTATCAGATCACCTTGAGCAAGCCAGAAGGAGCCACTGACCCAAACCCCGGGAGGAAATGGCTGTGTTCTGTATTCATGCTTAGGCTTGCTTAGTGAATTGCTTCCCCATTTGATTTCCACCTAATCAATTTTACCCGAGCAATTATATTCATATTCTTATTGGCTGACCATAGTTCTGTCCCACCTCATGCTCACCTTGTGATTCCCCATTGTTCCCTACCTTAGACCCGCCTCACCTTGTGGTTTTGCTCTATAAAAATCCCTAGAAAAAGCAGGGTCTTTGGCAACCTACTTGGGACCCCTTCTGTCTGTCTGTCTGTCTCTCTCTCTCACAGAGGATTTCTTTCTTTCAATATTCTGCTCTTTAAAAATTACCAAGTTACTGCCTTCAGTATATTACCAGGCACCAAGTACAGTCCAGTTTTTTACTTAAATTATTTTTGATTGATAAATCATAATTGCATATATTTATGGGATCTAATGTGATGTTCTGATTCACGTGTACAGTCTGGATGATTAAATTCACTAATATATCCTCACTTCTTTTTTGTGGTGACAGATTTATTTCTCTGAACAGAACCTACCACCAAGGTGTGGTGGTCAATGCCTGAAACCTCACAAGTCTGGGATGCTAAGGCTGGATGACCTGGGCAACTGAGTGAGACACTGTCCAAAAATGAAAAATAGAAGAGGACTGGGGATGTAGCTCAGGGCAGAGGCCCTGGACTCAACCTCTAGTTATCACAAAAGAAAACAATAATAAAAACAAACAAAGAAACAAAAACAGGGCGTGACGCCCACGCCTGTAATCCCAGCACTTGGGAGGCTGAGGTGAGTTCAAGGCCAGCCTGAATTACACAGTCAGACCCTGGTTTAAAAAAAAAAAAAAAAAAAAAACACTAAACCCAAAACCTATCCAGTACCATTATAACTCAAAAAAGACCAGTCTAAACCGGGTGGGGTGGCGCATGCCTGTAATCCCAGCACTTGGGAGGCTGAGGCAGGAGGATTGTTGTGAGTTCGAGACCAGCCTGAGCTACAAAGTGAGCTCAAGGCCAGCCTGAACTGCATAGTGAGACCCTGTCTCAAAAAATAGGGCCAGGGATTTAGCTCAGAGGCCTAAGCGCCTGCCTGGCAGGTGTGAGGTTGTGAGTTCACCACCTGGTACCAAAAAAAAAAAAAAAAAAAAAAAAAAAAGTCTAATATTAATAGGGTCACTGTGAATTGAACAGCTTTGCAGAAGTTTTCCTGATGTTATTAGGTAATCTAGTGCAAAACTTGGGAAACATGATGTGAATATTTTACACAAACCATAAACCTACCACTGTAGTCTACATTGGAATATATCCTCAGAGTCTCTTCTCACTACATTTCACTGCTCCTGCATTAAATGAGTAGAGCCAATATAAAAATTACTGCTAACCTATTCTTCTGGGCAGGCATGGTGCTAGCCACTTAACATTTTTCATCCACTTAATCCTCTGAGCAACTCTATAAGAAACACTATCATCTGCATTTAACAGATGAGAAAGCAAAGGACTCAAAGAGGATGCAAGGCTGCTAAGCTGCTGATGCAGATCTCAAATCCAGAGAGGGCTGATATCAAAGTCCATGCTTATATTAAGCTACACTACCCATTCAAGTCATTATCATAAAAGCCAACAAGTTTCTCAAAAGTTTATTCAACGTTTTTAGGTTTTCCATGCATAACTACTACTCTGCAACAAATACAATTGACTGTAGTAACACATTTACCTATATTGTAAATTAATTCAACCTTCTCAAAGGAATAGGACTTATAAAGTGACTCTAATTCTTATTTCAAAGAAATATTATAAAATTTATTTCACTCAGGTTAAATAAAGCCTCGCTTTTTTCATATCAAATACAAGTGGTTTTTTTTGTTGTTTTGCTTTTGTTTGAGACAGGGTCTATGTAGTTCAGCTTGGCCTTGAACTCACTATGTAGCCCAGGCTGGCCTCAAACTCATCAATCTTCCTGTCTTAACTTCCTGAGTGCTGGAATTAGCAGCACAGGCAACCACACCAGGCCTCCATATCATAAAAAAGCTGTAATGAGTACATTCCCTAACGTTTGTTTTCCCTTATTAGTTTTAGTGGCACTCTAAGATACACTCTTCGATGACTGTTCAAAAGACAGTCATTCCAAGAAAAAAAAGATATTACAAAAGCAGTCACATAACTAGGCACTTTTCTTCATACTGTACTTACATGCAACAGTCTTCAAAAGGCTTTGCACTTCTGCTAATTTCTTTTTCTCCAAGTCTTACTCATCCCTGTTGCTCTACTACAGCAAGGACTAAGAGTCACAAGCTATCTATTTTCTCCAACAAGGCATCCGTGTTTGAATCATTCATGAAACCAAACCAGTTAGACAGCCTGTTGAGTAAGGATTTCAACAGTCATCTAAACGGTGGAAGAAATGCTGCCATCTCTCTTTAGAACAGTCCTAACGCTCATTCCTGGCAAGCACAAACTATCTTCAAATAATCAGAGCAACTTTTGGAGGCTAAGTCAGGACTGAAGAGGAATCCTTCACTCCTGTTCTTCTCCAACCAAAGACAGAAAACTGAATAACCATCCTTCTATTCAATCAGTGCTGAATAAACACCATATTTATAAATCTTCACGCAATTTCCCTCCCAAAAACGAACTCTCTAAGCCTGCTGACGGTAAGACATGTTCCCCCCTAGTGACTTCTCTTCTTTTTAAGTAAAAATGACTCACCACTCTTTTGCAAGGTAAAACTTCATGCTTACTGCAGATCCATCTTAACAGCTCCCTTAAAACAATGAGTTCTGGAAGATCAAAGACCTTCTCCTCGACTTAATAAATACTAAAGACTACTGTGAATTTAGGTGGAACAGTCTGTCCCTCCCTAGCTTCTATCAGTGAGCTCAGCAATCAGCTTGATCTTCGATCCCAAGACAAGAGAAAAATGAATACATTAGAAGGGTCAAGCGGCCCACGGCATTCAGGAAAGCGCCCACAACCGTCTCCCACTTTCACAATGGGGCTCTTCGTCCCGAGTGGCAACTTGCGAGAGGTCTTTCATCCTTTTGCTTTCTTAAAAAGGTCGGAGTCGCCAAAAATCCCACCCTTAGAGAAAGTGGCAGACTAGAGTTAACTCTTCAGCTACCCCCCACAAACCATAAAGGAGGGAAACCACAATCCCTAACCCCCGCATACACACACTTTGAAAATGTGGCAAGCTCAATAACGCTTTCTCAGCATCCGCCGAAAAGGCACAGCACATTCAAGGCTAAAAGAAATTAAGCCTTCAGTAGCGGATCTCCGAGCCGCCAACTCCGCCGCCAGCAGGCGGGAAACTCCCAGCTGCCGCCCCCGGGAGGTGCCAGGCGCGGCTCGGCAGCCCCCTCCCCCGCCGCCGGCCCGCAGCGCCGAGGGCCGAGCGCCGAGGGCCCGAGTTCGGCCTGGAGGGAGACGCCCCGCCGGCTTGCCGGCTGCGAAACCGAGGCGCTGAGCTGGCGGGTGCTCACCGCGATGACATTGACGAAGGTGGTCTTGCCCGAGTACTGCAGCCCCACGAGTGTGAGCTCCATCTCCTCTTTCCAGAAGAGCGAGCGGAACCAGTCCAGCAGGCGGGAGATGAGCGCCAGCATGGTAACGGCCTGCACAGCACAGACGGCAGGGCGGGCGGACTGCGACGGCGACGGCTTCCACACCACCGAGCCTCGGCCTGGACTCCTTAACGGCTCTTCAGAGCCCCGGAGCGAAACGGGTAGACACAGGCGGGCGGCGGCGGCCGGAGCCAGGAAGCCCAGCAAGTCATATGACTCGCCTGAACCCACACGCCTGTCCCGGACGCCGCCGCCAATGCGGACGGCAAGAGCGGCCCGGCGCCATGAGCCAATCGTGCCCGCCGCCTGCAACGCCACCTGGTGGAACCATCTTGCAGTACACTATACCAGCTTTCTGCGGTTGGCCTCCCTGGACTACTTCTACCTCATTCATTGTTGGTTCATTATTTGTTCGATCATTTATTCATTCATTCATTCACTTATTAGTTCATTCCATTTTCTATAAGTGTTCATTGACAATGTACTCGAGGAAGACTTCAAGACTCTGAGGAATTCAGCATAGACTCTAAATCTCTACCCTCTTAGAGAACAGCAAAAGAAAAGAAGAAGTAGGTTTCGTCAAAGCCCAATAATATGTAGCTTTCCATTCCTTATATGTTACCCAGGCTACCCAAACTTAGGGTGGGTAGTGCTCACATCCTTAATATTAGCATCACATCCTTGGTTGTATCATCACACACCCTAAATTCAGCCACCTCCATAAAAACCCTCACCTAATGACTGCATGAGGCTATGAGCCATAATATTCTTGATTCCCATTACTTCAGAAAATGACCTCTTTTGGGATATGGAGGTATTTCAGTGCTGGAGCACTTGCCTGGCATGCACATGGTCCTAGAATCCATTTCAGCACTGCCATCCCCGAAAAAAACTGAACATTTTGTAAATGGGATCATTACAGATATTATTAGTTGAGATCATACTTAAATGGGGTGGACACTTGGCTGGGGTGCGCTATGGCTGGTGTCCTTTCAAAAATAGGACAGACACAGTTACCAAAATGGAAAGGTTATGTGACAAGCAAGGCAGAGACGGAAGTGTGGCAGCTGTGAGTCAGGCAACACCAAGGACTGCTACCAAGCACCAGAAAACTTCCCCCCTACAGCCTTCATATAAAGCCTGGCCCTCTGAGACTTTGACTCCAGACATCCTATCTCTAGAACATTTTTCATGTACATCAGTACCTTGGTTCACAATTACTTTAGTTTGCAGACAATTTGGTTCACAAACAGAAGTGTTCGGCAAAATTTTGTTTTTGTTTGCAAACTCTGCAGCTGATGACAAACATGACCATGGCCATCTTTCCCGCAACATGGCCATCTTTTCCAAAATCATAGAACAAATTAAGTTCATGAACCAAAGTACCACTGCATCTATTGGCGACTTGTATTTCTTCTTCTCAGAAATGTCTGTTAATTTTGTTCATGTTTTGATTAGGTCTTTTATTTCGATGGTCTAATTTTTTGACTTCTTTATGTAGTCTAGATATATTCTGTCCAAGAAATAATCACTAGCAATTTCTTTTCCATTCTGTAGGTTGTGTCTTCACACTGTCAGTTACTTCCTTTGCTGTACAGAACCATTTTAATTTGATGTAATTCTATTTGTTGGTTCTTGGTATTATCTTTTGTGAAATTGGGGCTTTGTTCAGAAAGTCCTTGCCTGCACTATTTCTTTAAGAGTTGTAGCTATTTTATCTTCCACCAGGTTAAGTGTTTCTGTTTTGATATTTAGTTCTTTGGTCCATTTTGACTTTAGTTTACAACATGGTGAGAGATATGGGTCTACATTCAGTCTTCTACGTGTGGATAGCCAGTTTTCTGAGGATACACACTTTTTTTTTTTTTTTTGGTTTTTTGAGACAAGGTCTCTCTATGTAGTTTAGGCTGGCCTTGAACTCAGGTATCTCTCAAATGACCATTAATGTGGAACACTTTTTCATATATCTATTTGCTGTTTGTACTTCTTCATCTGAAAGTGTCTATTCATTTCAGATCCCTATTTTTGGATTGGATCTTTAAATTTGTGGTATCTGATTTATTTGAGTTCTTTATGTATTCTACATATTAGTTCTTTGTCTGAGGAATACCTATTAAAAATTTTTCCCAAATGTGATCATTATGTATACCTAAAACATTTTTACTATTCTGTGGGTTGTCTCCTCACTCTGTCAATGGTTTCTTTTCTGTGCAAAAGATTTTAATTTGATGAGATCCCAATCATTGATTCTTCACAACATTTCCTGTGTGAAATAGTTATTCATGAATAAATATTTTTATTCATGAAATCTTTGCTTATGCTTATGTTTTCAAGAGTTTTATATGTTTTATCTTCCAGTAGGTTATGTTTTTCTGTTTTAGTGTTTAGACCTTTGATCCATTTCAATTTCATTAAAGAGAAGATAGCCTTTTTAATAAATGATTCATGGAAGCTAGGCATGGTGTTGCATGCCTATAATCCCAGCACTCAAGGGGCTGTGGTAGGAGGAATCACCTCAAGTTTGTTTAAGGCCAGGCTGGGCTACAAATGGATGTTAGATATTGGATACTAAGTAGAAAATGTTGAAAAGAAAAGGGGAACAAAAGAGGTGAGGCGGGAGAAGGGAAGAAAGGAAAATGGAGAAAAAGAGAATAGAAGAAAAAATAGAAACAAAGCTTTTGAAAAGAAGGAAGAATCAAGATATATAAAGGCATAAATACTCTATTATAAATGTCACCATTATATGTATCAATACAATTAAAATTTTTTTTGGTACTGGGAATCGAACTCACAACCTTGCACTGACCAGGCAGGTACTGCGCCACTGAGCTATAGCCCCAGCCCCAATACAACTAATTTTTAACAGTTTAAAAAATAAAGAGGCTACCTTTCCTCTAGCCTAAATTTTGTCTCTTTTGTCAAGGATCTGGAAGTTCAATGTGCCTGCAGTTGTTTTTATATCACCTGTTCTGTTCCATTTATACACATATGTATTTTGTCAGTATCATGCTATTTTATCACTACAGTTTTGGAGTATAACTTGAAATTGGCACTTATGACTCCTCCTGCCTTCTTCTAATTTTCCGAATTGCTTTTGCTAGTCCATGTCTCTTCCGGTTCCACATGTGTTTTAGGATTGTTTTTTCTAGTTCTGTAAGGAATGTTTTTGGTATTTTTTTACTAGGCTTACAATAAATGTATCACTTTTGGAATTATGGCCATTTTGACTGTATTGGATCTGCCTGTCCAAGGACAGGGGATATCTTTCTATTATCTAATGTCCTCTTAGATCTCCTTTTCCAGAGTACTGTAGTTTTCATATAGAGATCTTTCATTTTTCATTAGGTTAATTTCTAGGTATTTAATTTGTCTTGGTGCAATTGTACAAGGTATTCTTTCCCTAATTATTTTCTGGATGAGTTTATTATTTGGTGAACAGAAATTACTTATTATTGTTTGTTGACTTTGTATGCTGCTATGATACTGAAGTTGGTTATTAATTCTAGGAGTTTTCTGGAGGAATTTTTTGGGTCTTCTATGTAAAGGATCATGTCATCTGCAAATAATGACAATTTGATTTCTTCCTTTCCTATCCATAATTCTTTTATTTCTTTCTCTTGCCTGATTGTCTTAGGTAATGTTTTGAGAACTATATGAATGTTAGTGGTGTTATCAAACATCCTTGTCATGTTCCTGACTTTAAAGTGAAAGCTTTCAGCCCCTCCCTCCATTTAATATGGTGTCAGTCACCGCTTTGTCATAAATAGCTTTTATCAGATTGAGATGCAGTCCTTCTTTATCACTTTCTCCAGGGGTTTTATATGAATGGATATTGGATATTGTCAAGGGTTTTTTCTAAGTTATTTGGGATGATCATGTGATATACTTCTTGGTTTGTGTTATACTTCTTGGTTTGCTTATGTCAAACCATCCTTGCACGCTGGACATGATTCCTACTTTGTCATGATGTATGATCATTTTTATTATTTGATACATCTTATTTTCCAGTTTTTGTTGGGTTATTTTGTCTCAGTGTTTATTAAACACCATCATGTTATTTATCTGGACTTCCTCTGTTCTGACGTGGGCATTCACAGTCATAAAGTTCCACCTAGGGCTACTTTCATTGTGTCTCATAGGGTCTGCTATGTTGTACTGCCAATATTGTTTGATTCTAGGAACTTTCTAGATTTTTCTTGAGTTTCTTTCTGTGACCATTGTTGGTTTGAAGAAGTATTGTTAAATTTCTATATATTGTATAATTTCTATGGTTTCTTTTGATATTGACTTCCAGTTTAATTGCACTATGACCTGATATACACAAGGGATAATTTCAAAATTTTTGCATTTATTAAAATATGCTTTATGGGCTAGCATGTGATATATTTTGAAGAAAGTCCCAGTGCTCCTAAGAAGAATGTATTCTATTGTTGTTGGGTGGAACACTCTATTAAATCCATCTGCTCAAAAAATTGCTTTAACCTTGATATTTCTTGGTTAATTTTTTTTTGTCTAGTTGATGCGCCTACTTGTGACAGTGGGGTATTCAGGTCTCCCATTGTAATTGTGTCAGTGTTTATCAGATTTCTTATGCCCAGTATTATTTGTTTTATAAAGTTGTGCTTGGCAAAATTGGGTGCACATATAATTATAATTATTGTCTCTTCTTGTTGAGTTGTTCCCTTAACCAATAGGTAGTGACCATCTTTGCCATCTTCTAATCACTTTTGTCTTGAAATCTACTTTGTCTGAAACTAGCATAGCTGCTCCTGTTGTTTTTTTTTTTTTTCAGGTTCCTGTTGCATGGAATACTGTTTTCTATCCTTTCATTTTAAATCTGTGTATTTCTTTTGAGATTAAATATGTTTCTTATATACTGCATCTTGTTGGGTTCTGTTTCTTGATCAATTCTGCTAATGTGTGTCATTTGATTGGGGAATGAAGATCTTTCATGTTGAGAGTTACTACTGAGAGGTGTTGGCTTCTTTCTGTCATCATATTATTTTTCTGTTGCTGATTCCACTCCCTGCTACACTCTCTGTTCACCCTGCCTGTTGTATTCATCCTATTGGATTTTTTTTGGGGGGGGCACCGGGGCCTATTGGATTTTTTTAGCATTTTTTTTCTTGCCTCTTTCTAGGTTATCCTTGAGAATATTTTGTAGTTGGCTTTCATGAATTTTTTGAGGTGCTTTTTGTGATGGAAATACTTTATTTCTCCATAAATTTTGTAAAAAGTTTTACAGGATATATAAGTATAGATGGAAATTTGTTATCTTTTAGAGCTTGGAACCCTGCACTTGAAGCTCTCCTGGCCTTTAAGGTTTGTGTTGAGAAGTCTGCTATAATTCTCATGGTTGATATTTGTAAGTGGTTCATTGCTTTTCTCTAACAGCATTCAAGATTCTGCCCCTTTTTTAGATTTCTGGGATTTTTGACTGTAATGTGGAAAGGTTCCCTTTTTGATCATGGCTATTTGGGGTTCTCTATGCTTCACTTATCTGTATGTTTAATTTTTTCCCCACATTTGAAAAGTTTTATTATTTCTGTAAGCAGGTTTTTAGATCCTTTGTGCTGTCTTCTAATTTTTCACTTATTCCAGTTACTCTTTGATTATTCTTCTTTGTGTCATCTAGCAGCTGTTGAGTCCTTTCTTCATACTCTCTCTTTTTAAAAAAAGATATTTCTGAGTAGTTGGTCTTTGAAAGCATCCCTATCTTCTAATCTGTTATTCTTTCCTGACACTGGTCACTTCTGCTGCCCATACTTTAGTATAATTTTTTATCTATTGAGTTGCCGTTTAGAACCTTGCTATGGACTCTTGTTCTTTGCTAAACTGGTCACTCATGTTCTGTATCATTTTATCTCAGCGAGGATTTTATTACTGCCTTCTGTAAGACTGCTGATTGCTTTTTTTATTATCTCCATTATCTGATTAGATATATTTTCTGTGAAGCTGCCAAGCACATTATTGATCTAGTTTTTAATATCCTCTTTTATGTTTTCGAATAATTCAGTTGTGTGGTTTTTGCTTTCTCCCTGCTTAATGCCCTATGGATGGGCTTTGGGATAATTGAAAGTTTTAGGAGATACTTTGTTCCTTTGTTCTCTCATGTTTCTATTGTATATTCACTTTTGTTTTATTTTGTTCTTGGTTATTCAGGGACTCATAGTAAAAACACCTTGTTGCTAGTACAGAAATGTGTTTACTTGGTCTGCTTCTCAGTGATGCACTCAGTTCTTTGCCTTTTTCCAAGACCTAATGAATTCTATTAATATGGAATTAGGGGAATGCAGTATAATTGGTCCATGACTTAGGTCTCCAAAACTGGACTGCAGTATTATTATGTTATTAAGATAATCTGGGTACTGGCACATAGAAGAAACCTATTAATAGCAACAACTATGTGACCTTGGCAATATAAAGTAAATCAGCAACAGTGATATCATCCAAGACAAACTGGATATAGATATACCCTAAGAATATTTAATGCACCATTCTTAATGTTAGAAATCTATAATTACAGTGTAAACCCTAAGACAAACCAAATAGTAACATACCTAATATCTACTAAATGCTAAACTATATCGCCACTAACAATAAAAAAGAATTCAACAGTAGTAATATAGCATTAGGTAACTACCTAAAGGTGAAGCTTAGTGGTTATACTATTAAAGATATTGGGTGTGTCAGCTACTTTTCTCTAGTTGCTGAGACAGAATACCCAGCACTCAAAATTATGGGAGCAAAGGTTTATTTAGCTCACAGTTTGTGGAGGTTTCAGTCCATAATCAGCTGGCTCCAAGGCCAGGTGGCATAGCACAGGGGTAATACTTCAAGGTGGCTGTCTTGGTTACTTTTCTCTCATTGCTGGGGAAAAATACCCAATGCCAAAAATGAAGGAAGGAAAGGTTTATTTAGCTCCCAGTTTGTAGATATTTCAGTCCATAATCAGCTGGCTCCAAGGCAGGGTAGCATGGCACAGGGGCAGCTGTTCATGGCAGTGGCAGGTCCCAAAAGTGACAAGAGCGAAAAGGGGCAAAAAAGGAAAAGCATGCCTCCTTCTCTCCCTGATATTGTACGCCAGCTACCCACCCCTTGGTGGGTGCAGCACTCACACTGCCAATCCCAGCACCAGACAATGAACCAATCACAAATGCTACATTCAGCCGACTTCAAAACACTTGTGCCCCATGACTGCATGAGGCTTTGGGGAGGACATTTAAACACAAACCATAACAGTGGCAGAAGACAGTAAAAGCAACAACAAGAGCAGAAACGGGATAGCAAGCATCTTTTCCTTCCTTATATTGTAAGCAGGCTGCCCTACCCCAGGGCGGTTATAGTACTCACACTATCCCCATACCCTCCTCTTGCACAGGTTCAAGATGTTTACCCTGCTGAGGCACTTATTTAAACTTCTCAAATTGACACAATGTATCAACCATAAAAATCCACCCCTTGTCAACTTGACAACCAGACACATTTCTTCAAACCAGTGTCCAGACAAAAAGACATACTTATTCTTACCATTTCACAACTTGAACATTATAATGCAGGTTTAATAAACCTTAATAACTAGTATTCAGTCTATAAATATGATAGTACATTAGAACTATAACATTTGCCCCTGGCCCCCAACAAGAGCAGAACGGGGAAAGCAAGCCTCTTTTTCTTCCTTATACTGTAAGTAGGCTAACCTCCCCCAGGGCAGGTGTAGCACTCACACCATTTCCATGCCCTTCTCTTGCATAGGCTCAGGATATTTACAAAGTGAGGGCCCTGGGCCCCTGCTGAGTCACTTAGTTAAACCTCTAAGTTTCTCAAATTGACACAATATATCAATCATAACATATGGTTTGGGTATGGGAAAATGCAGAAAGAAAAATTTGAAAAATGAAATAATAGAATGTAAGAAGGAGGAGACAACAGTGAGACAGAAGACGCTATTATAGAGGAGAAGAATTTTTATAAAATTTATATAGACATAATCAAAACTGCCAATAAGAAATGGAAAATAAAATAAGAAGGGAGAGAAAAAAGAAAAACATAAATATAAAAAAAGATAAAGTGGAAATAAAAGTAAAAAAGAGTGAGAAAAAGAAACAAAGAAAAAACAATGAGTCCAAAACAGCAAAGAAATTCTCTATTTTTGAATGAGTGTTTTCCTTCCAGGACCTGTAGTTTTGGCATCCAGCAAGTTAAAGTTTTCTTCACCTAGTATTATGGCCTGTGAGTTCATGAGGCATGCCTCCTATTCCAGAAACACCTTCTGTTTACCCCAGGCTGTGGCAATGTCCACAATGAGATGTGTTACTGCTTATGTTGGTGCATAGGGAAGGCACACAAACTTCAGATCTCAGTTGTATGTAGGCAGCAGGGCAGGGGTTCAAGTATTTGAAGCTGGCAGGCATCTTTAGGCCCAGCTTCTTCTGAGTACAACTCAAGTCGGGACTGGATTCTCCTCTCCAGGGCAGTTGGTAGGGCTTGTGTCTTCCCTGGCCTGAATTTCAATTTCCCAGGGGATCTCTCTATAGCCTGCTCCTTGTATGGGGCTGTCTCCTGTGGCTGTCTCTTACCCAGTTGCTGTGGGAGATAACAATGGGAGCCCTAAAGTGGAGTTTATTTTCAGTTTTTTTGAGTCCCAGATTTAAATAATCCCTTCCCCAGATGGTGCCTTACCAAGCACTCTCTGGTGATAAAGTAGGTACCTGCACTGGAATGGCTGTCCTGCTATTGCTGGCCATGCAGAAAGAGTTGTCTCTGAATAAAACCCTGTGCTGTTTTTGTAGTTTACACGTGTTGTGGGATCCACTGCCATTTCTCCTTGAATCTCTCAGCCTTGAATGCTTACCTTGCTTCTGCGGAGGTTGGTTCTCCTCTGTGTGAGCTGTGAAAACCAGGAATCTGCTTCCCTTCTTTTCTCTGCCAAATTATGATTTTTCCATTATCTGACTTCCAGATCTTAGAGAGGCTGGCTTTTGTTATTGATAACTACTCTCCATTTTCTTTCCACCATTTTTTTTCTGTCCCAAGCTGATTTTAAAATAACTTGAATATTCTTCAAACTACAATTAGCATAATTCTTTCTACTTCTAAAAGTACTATTCAATGGAAAAACCATTCCTCAACTACTGATTCTACTTTCCCATTAAAAGAACCCTAAAAACTGTTGTATTGCAAGTGCACAGTATGATGGCAATTTAAAAAATCAAACAGCACAGAGGTGTAATAAGAAAAACTGTCTCATTGCACCTTTAATCATTTTATCTTTGAAGTGACCAATTTTAAGTTTAGGCCAACGTGCTCTCTCACAGTGGTATCGTTTTACCCTACAGAGGATACTCCTTTAATACATGTAAAACCTCACTATGTATTTCACTTGTCTTATCCAGTACTTTGGTAAGGATAACAAGAACTTAGAAGGAATCTCTAGAAGGACACAATGCAAAACTCCAGTAACATAGCCTTGTTAAGGCCAGCCAGGAGGCCCCATGATGAACACTGGGAAACCAGCCAGGAAGATCCCAGTGATCTCATCATTAGGCCATGTCTCTAAGGTGTAGGAGAAATTTGACCCTGACAATCTGAAAAATGAACAACTTATAGCAATACAGTTTGGGTCCAGTATCAACTAGGAAATGGTTAGAGGTAGGTACAAAAAAGCAGTCTAAATTATAATACAATTCTTCAGTGAGATCTTTTTTTCAAAAAGCATGGAAAGTTGAGTGAAATCCCTTATGTTCAGGCTTTTATTTCTTTATCTTTAGGAAAGGGCCAAAACCATGGTACTTAAAGCTGCCTCCAAGGAAGAGAAAACTGATACTGTTGATGATCCTGTCTTCAGACGCCCATCTGTCTCTCAGGGGGATATGAGTCTCTCCCGCCTGTTTAATGAAAACAACCACCCTGGTTGGTCCCCTATTCCTCTTTATAATTCTCAGGGCAGTAAATTAGTTCTGTTCTCTTTAAGTAACTCAGGAGTTCCACCAGAAGTTAGCTCCCCAGGGAGATCCAGTACTCTGCAGCCTTCTTTCCATGATCCTCAGAGAGAATTTAGCCCTGTAGGACATACCTGGAGTGGAGTTTCTTGCTCTTCTAACTCAAAGTTCATCCTGCCCCTATAAGGCATCCCAGGAGTAAAGGAGACTACTCACCTTCAGGTTCCTTTTCTCAGTAGCATATTCCCAATAATGAAAAGAACGATTAGGTTGAATTTCAGAAGGTTCTGGTATGTTTGCAGATGAGTTTCAGACTTGTACCCTTGATTTTGACCTATCATGGTGAGATGTCCAGTCTATCCTGGCCACTTGCTATACCCCTAATGAAAAACAAAGGCTCCTAGAAGAGGCTAAGAGATATCTAGTGAACAATATGTTGCGGTAAGAGAAAGAAATCAGCCCAGTGGTGTTCTCCAACAGAGTCAAACTGGGGTTATAATACTAGTTGTCTAAAATGGTAACGGTTTTTATCATGGGAATTAAAAGATACATTAAGGAACTTGTTAATTATGAAAGGTGAGAGAGGTTACACAGGGCAAAGAGGAAAATTCAGCTGTCTTCCTTAACCAATTAGTAGAAGCGCTCCACAAATATCCAAACCTAAATTCTGCTTCCAAGGAGGGTCAGACACTGATGAGATATCATCATGTTAGTCAATCGGCCCCAGATATTTGGAGTGAATTACAAAATAGTCAGATGGGTGCCCAGAACCCCATGTCCCAAGTTCTGGACATGGCTTTTCCTGTGTTCAACAATTGGGATCTAGATAAATATGAAAGGAAAAGGGTTAAAAAAAAAAAGTGGCCAAAATTGTGGCTGTCACAACTGGCAATGCTTTAAGCACACCCTAATTCTCCAAAAGAAAACTCAAAACCAATAAGGGAAAGAGTTCCTGCTTTAAAAGCAAGAAAACTGAACACTGGGCATATAAATCTGCTAACACACTCTCCAGGTAGCTCCATGTGCCAAGAGCTGGCGTGCCTGACTCATATCACTGGAGGGATGACTGTCCCTACTCCCAGAGGTTCTAGATCAGATGAAACCCTTATCTCCTGCTATGATGAAGAGGACTAAAGTGGCTTGGGGCAATCTGGGCAATCTGCAATGCCCCTGTCTATGGTTATCTCCATCACTTGTGAGAAACCCTGAGGGACCCTGGTTGTCATGGGCAAGCACATTCAATCGCTTATATATACAGAAATGTCTTACTCTGTTTCAACTTCCTTCTCTGGAAAATCCTCCTTTAGATCTATATCCATAATTAGAGTTGAAGAGACCCCCCAAGTCAGAGTTTTTAATACCTGCTGAGACATTTCAATTCAAAGGTCAAGTGTTTAACCATGAGTTTTTAATTGTCCTATGGTGTTCTACTCTTACTAGAAACAGATTTACTAGTAAAAGTGAAGGCAGTTTATCTTCCCAGTCAAGTTGCTCTCATCCATTTATTGCAAGGTACACCAAAGAGACACTTCTAAAGCCACCTCGGGAAATCAAAAGGCTAATGGCAGGCATACAACCCCTCAAGATCCTAACATTATTTCCAGTTCCTGATGAACCATCAAAAACCAGTCTATGCTTCTTGGAAGACAAATGAGCCTTAGGATAGGGGAAATTCAAATGGGACATTGGCAGTATTTAAAAAACAAACTGGTCCTTCTCCAAGGGACACAGTGGAAGGCTAAAGAAAAACCCTCCATATTTTATTTTGGTTTTGTTTTGTTTTAGACAGGGTCTCGCTATGTAGTTCTGGCTGGCCTTCGACTCACTATGTAGCTGAGGCTGGCCTTGAACTCATGGCAATCATCCTGCCTCAGCCTCCCAAGTGCTGGGACTCTATAGTGTGCCATCAATCCGTGTGCCCCTTCATGATTCTTTGCACATGGAAAGAGATACTATACTGGAAATGGTCACTCAGATTTTCACAGGACTATAATTTGTGGCAACCACCCAACAGGTCGGTAAGGCTTTCCTACTTTGTGCCAACAATAACGCTGGCAAGTCCAAACCACCAGTTTTGTTAGAACCTGTATTTAGGAGAGGGAACAATCCTGGAGAGGACTGGTAATTAGAATTTACCCACGTGCCACCATTGGGGGATTTAAACATATTTTGGTTCTAAGGAACACTTTGACAGCCTGGATTGAGGCATTCTCTACTTGTTCAGAAAAGGCCTTGGAGGTAGTTAAGGTGTTCCTCAAAGAAATCATTCCCTAGTTGTTATTACCCCAGGCCCTTTAGGCTAACAATGGACCTTTTCTTCTTTTAACTCTCAAATAATTCAGAAGGTGGGAAAGTCTTTAGGAATAAAGTACCATCTCCATCTGTATTCTACCTAGAAACCTCAGTATTCCAGAAAGTTTGAGAGAAAAAATAGACCCTGAAGTGAGCTGTGGCAATACTTTTCTAAGAGTCTTCTGAGTCTTGTCCCACATCATTGCCAATAGCACTCATGAAGATTTGAATCACCTCCCAAACTGGCCTAAATATAAGTGTATTTGAGGTGTTATATGGGAGGACTTTTCCTATCCTCTTATATGGCAGTGGATCCAGAGATGGCAAGACTCTTACAGTATCTCAGTAATCCAGGTCAAGTTCAGCAGACTATCCATCTACATGGGGACAATATCCTTCCAGATCCTGGTCCAGGAGGACTACTTAGTGTCCTCTCTAGAGACAGTGCTCATTAAAACTTGGAAATACTTGTGTCCTGGTTGGAGGCGCTCAGGCCCGGCTGGGCAGACTCCCAAGAAGCCCATTTCTTTCTCCTCCTGGGGTCCATGCCAGTCACACAGGCCCCGAGAAGGCAGTGGACCCCAGGCGGAGAAAGAAGTGGGCTTCTTGGGAGCCCGCCCAGCCGGGCCTGAGCGCTTCCAACCAGGACACAAGTAAGACTGCCTTCCGGGGGCCTGCGCGACCGGCATGGACCCCAGGAAGAGAAACATGCCCGCCCCACTATGGGCATGCAGGCTAAGAATCAAGGACAAAGCTCTTCCCCCACCCCCACCCCCACCCACCACCCCCGTAAAGCAACCTGCTCATTTGGAGGTCTGGCTACATTGATAGCAACTAAGGTATATAAAACAACCAAATGCTAGTATTGTTTTGTCCATTTTGTAGGCCTGGGGCTGGCAGCCTGAGCATCTCTTTGGAAGATGACAGTATGCAATGTAGCAAAAATGGGGGATTCTCTTCTGTCTTCTCTTCGAGGTCCAATATTGTTCTTGTTGTTTTGCTTTATTCTGATTAAGTTTTTTTTTTTTTTGGCCTTATTTTATACTCTGTTTTTATTGGTTTTACTGTGGTTTTCTGTTTTGTTTTGTTTTGGTTTGGTTTGATCTTACTATACCTGTTGGAAAGGTCAACTATTCTGAAAATAACAAGATATACTATATTAGCTATTGTTTTCATAGTATCTTTCTTAGAAGTTCTGTACTAGTTCTACTGCTTTGTTTTGATTGACTTCATTCTGTTATGTTTTGTTGGATTTTACTATCTTTAAAATAAAAAAAGTATATAAAACTATAGAGGCAGAAGCTTAAAAAAATATGTATGCATTCCAACAATAAAGAACAGATTAAATTACTTATTTAAAAAACTTGGAAATAAGGGACTTCTGCAGACCAATTAAAATGAAAATGGATAGGGGCCATTTTCAGCACTCCCAACCACACTGACTACAGAAAAAATGGCAGAGATAGCTGGATTCATCTCTCCAGGTTAAAACCAGCCCCACCTGAACTGACTAAGTAAAATAGACCACACTACAGAAGAAAGTTACTACTATGAACCTTGGAATGCCTGAGGCTCCTCTTCAAAACGCAAGACTCCAGTACTGCTTCAAGAGCAGATAAAGAGTCACTAATGACCTGTAATTCACCACTCCTTAAATGGGCACTGTATCGGACTCTTGTTTTTAATTAGATCCACAAGGTTGGTAATCTTATTAGGGCCATGGCTCTCAGGTGCTTCATAGTCTGTCTAATATCCCTCTTTGCCATGCTTTCTCCTCCACAGAAAGTGTGGAAATCTCTGATTGCTAGATTTGTCGTAGTCTACATTTTAAGGTAGACCAAAAATATTTTGACTTGCTCCTTCTTATATTTGGGGTTTGCATCCTCAACCTAACATTGAAGTTTATCCATTCAAGGCTTCTGATGAAGATCCAGTCTATAGCTCATGACTCTCCTGACAAATTCACCAAGCTTCCTCCCACTGAACAAGCACTCAACAGTTCTTCGCATATAAACACTAACTCTTTTCTAATTGTCTTCTTATCCATAGTCAGATGCATTATCCATTGCGCCACTGGCCCACGCCTTTATCATTGTCTCCTGACTATTTTTTTTTCTTTTCAGCCCAGCTTGCGAGCTGCAACATCCCTGGGTAGTTGGGGAGCACATAATCCTCAGTAGGTAGGGCCTACAGCCCCTTTCAGTCAGAAGTAGCCTATGATGACAGAGACATCAACACCCTCAGCAATCCATAAAGAATGATGGTGATTAATGCCTGTTGGGGGCGGGGGAGAGCTAAGAGACTATGACATGGCCAGCGGGCTGAGCAAGTAGACCTGATCTGTCAGTCATGGAGATCCAGGGCACCTGGGAATGCCAAGCCACGCACCTGGAACTAATCAGAAAGTGTTGGCTTCAATTCTTCTAGTGCAAAATCAAGTAGGCTTTGGAGAGGACAGTCTAGGTCTAATCTCAGTATGAGGTACAAGGGATATAAAAGATAGCCACCATGCACCTTGTGCTCTCTGCGCTCTTTCTTTCACAGTGCCCTGCTCTCACTGCACAGAGCATACTCTTTTTCCTACATTTAATTGGCCCACGCTTACTCTGCAGAACATACTTATTTTCCCACTTTAATAAATGTAAAACCTTGCCACATAAAAATATTTACCCTCATAAACACTTGCATATGTATATAGTATTTTACAAAAATGAGAATATTTACCCAAACACTATAAATCAGATTTCCTGCCCCACAGATACCTGGTTGTTAGACATTTACTAACACATCCCTGATAATACCTAACTCATTAGTGTACAATGAAAAGGGAATTACATTAAATGATGTAGCATAATGAAAGGAAGGCCAAGAGAGTCACTGAGTATAGTCTACAGAGCCCCACTACCTGTCAGCTATGTGAACTGGGCAAGTTGCTTAACTTCTCTGGGCCTTGAGAGTGCAGAGGCAGACAACACATCAGCCTCAGAGGATTACTGTGAGGAACAAGTGAAGCTGTTACAGTGGAGCTGTGCACAGCATCAACGTCACTAAATGCTGCTTAGTATTTCCGGAACAAAGTGACTCAGAACATCTGTCTAGCAGTTCAGGGACTCAGTTTCTCACTTGCAAACCAGGGATCAGGATGCCACCCTTATTTGATGTTTTCACTGAGGAAGCATCTTCTGTTGAAGTCAGCTCAGCAGTGTACAAAGGCCTATGGATACACTACTCCCCTTGAACTTCTTCTAGAATTAAGTTAAAAGAATTACAATTCAGGATCATGTGTTCAGGTGCATGGTCCATTCACAAATCATAGATAAAGGGTGGAAATCCCAGTGTAATGGGAATGTGAAGGATAGGGCAATAGATAAGTGTTATGTGGCTGTTGTGTAAGACAGATAAAGTTCTATGACATAAGAGCCAGACAATCACTGCAGACCATGCTAGCTTTACTTTTCAGAAATTAGGGGGTGGAATACAACTTAATGGTAGGTCATTTGCCTAGCATAATTCAGGCCCTGGGTTTGATCACCAGTACCCAAAGCAAAACAAAATCAACCAGAACAAAACAAAACAATACACAAACAATAAAAAAGCCTACACTACTGGGTATGGTGGTGCATTCCTATAATCCCAGCACTTTTGAGGCTGAGGTAGGAGGATTGTGACAAGTTTGAGGCCAGTTTGAACTACATAGTAAAACCCTATCTCAAAAAAAAAAATGCCTACACATCAGAAAACAGGGGTATAGCCCTATGAAGGTAACGATATGTAATATTGTAACTACTGTCAAACTTCAACCACCTCAGAGTGTAAACCTACAGTGTAATTGTATCAGATCTGTCGTTGTTGTTGTCTTTCATGCTTTTTGTTTCTATCTTCTGTGTCTATTTTCTTTTAAATAAAATTAAAAAAAAAAGA
This sequence comes from Dasyprocta punctata, assembly GCA_004363535.1. NCBI lineage: Eukaryota > Metazoa > Chordata > Mammalia > Rodentia > Dasyproctidae > Dasyprocta > Dasyprocta punctata. The sequence continues at coordinate 32,588 of RJWM01004639.1, read as the reverse complement.
AAACAGGGGTATAGAGGAGAAATGTATTACAGGTAGAAATATAATTTTAAATTATAGTCCCTTAAAAGCAAAGACTACTTCTACTTAAATCAGTAAAGTCATTTAGAATAAATGAGTTGGTCAGCATGAAAATCCTTAAATCTCATCTTTCGGGTATCTGTTTTCTCAGCTTTGCATTTGTTTAAGATTATATTTGAGCCAGTGGATAAAATGGATATAACACATTGCATAGATTCCCATTGGCTTATCTGTTTAGTTTTATCTTAAGTGACAGCACATGAGTCTTAGTCACAAGACATTTCTGCTATTGCCTAAATCAGTTGAGGAGCCAGGATTCTTCATGACCATGGATGTTACTGCAGATCTAGATGGACCCTAAAATCTAGAAAGTAGACCATGTAGGCTCCATCTTACAAGAGGAGGATGTAGGTCTCAGGAAAAAAGATCAAGAACTAGTTAGGATGTTCTTTTTTTCTTTCTTTCTTCCGGTGAATGTGTTTGGCACCTTTGTCAAAATAAGGTAACTTAGGGTGTCTGCAGTTGTTTCTGCATCTCCTAATCTACTCCATTGATCTTTGAGTCTGGGTTTTTTTTTTTTTTTGCCAATATCACACTGTTTTTATCACAGTAGCTTTATAGTATAATTTCAAGTCAGGGATTGTGATGTCTCCTGTCTTGCCTTTCTTGCCCAGGACTGCCTTTGCTATTGTAGGTCTCTTCTGGTTCCAGATGAATTTTTGGATTGTTTCCTCTAATTCTGTGATATATGCTACGGGAATTTTGATTGGGATTGCATTGAATCTGTATAACAGTTTTGGAAGTATGGCCATTTTCATTGTATTGGTTCTTCCAATCCAAGAGCATGGATATCTCTTCATTTTCTAATATCCTCTTCAATCTCCTTTATCAGAGTACTGTAGTTTTCAATGTAGAGGTTTTTACATGCTTTGTTAGATTGATTCCTAGGTATTTCATTTTTTTGGATGCTATTGCAAAAGGTATTGTTTCCCTGATTTCTCTCTCAGTGAGTTTGTTACTCGTGTACAAGAAGGCTATTGATTTTTGAGTGTTAACTTTGTAACCAGCTACGTTACTGAATTTGCTTATTAAATCTAAAAGTCCTTTGGTGGAGTTTTTGGGGTCTTCTAAGTAGAGTATCATGTCATTTGCAAATAATGATAGTTTAACTTCTTTCTTTCCTATCTTTATTCCTTTTATTTCTTTCCCTTGTCTAATTGCTCCTGCTAAAGTTTCCAGGACTATGGTGAATAAGAGTGGAGACAGTGGACATCCTTGTCTTTTCCTGATTTTAGAGTGAAAGCTTTCAGTTTTTGTCCATTCAGTATGACGTTAGCTGTTGGTTTGTCACAGATGGCTTTTATCAGATTGAGATAAAGACTATCGATTCCAATTTTCTGTAGGGTTTTTATCATGAAGGACGTTCTTTGTAGAAGAAAAGCTCACTATTCTAAAAGCTGAGCTAACCAACCCCATTGTAAGAAACACATATCAGATAAAAATACCAAAGGTAGAAAACACAGAGAACAATGAAGGATGTGGAAGGAGAACAGTGTTGCGAATAGAAGAGCATGCTGTTAGGAACGAGAAACTACATTGAATTTAAAACTTCTTGTCACTCTAGGCATGGTAGTACATGCCTGTAATTTCACCTATTTGGGAGCCTGAGGTAAGAGGATCACAAGTTCAAACCCTGCTTGGAAACTCAGAAACTTAGGAAAACCCATGTAAAAATAAAAAAATCAAAAAAGGGCTGAACTTGTAGCTGAGTGGTAGAGGAATCCTGAGTTCAAACTCCAATATTGGAAAAAATATCCTATCTGCAAGTCATAGTAATCTATACTTATAATACTAATTAGAAGGAAATTGAGACCAAAAGATGGTTTCAGACTTCAAAAATAAATAAAAGAGACAGATAAATAATTTTAAAATGAAAATTAAATAAGTATGTGGCCTAGGACAAATCATATTCCTTCTCTGCATCTCAGTTTCCTTATCTACAAAGTAATGTGTTTAGATAAGAACTTCTTGTTCCTAAAACCTTATGATTTCATTTCAGTCTGACTGCATTTAAAACAGTTAATTTTTTTCTAAGCAGCTTTGTCCTTTACAGAATGTTTAGGTTTATAAAAAATGTGCAAGGAGCATAGAGATGTCCCATATTACTCTCTTTCGACACATATTTCTAAAATTTTATTTATTGGAATTGATAAGCCAGTATTACTGTTATTAATAACTAAAGTCCATTGTCTACATTAGGATTTACTCTTGGTGTTGTATAGTCACAAGATTTAGGCAAATGCAAAGTGCTATGTGCCCACAATTATAGTATATGAATGTTTTATTGGTTAATATGTGGTCTATTACCTGTGGATCAATGGAACAGATTAGAAGATGCAAATACAACTACAAAGACGCTCAGCTACCTTATATTTGACAAAGGGGCTAAACATGTTCACTGGAAGAAAGATAGCCTCTTTAATAAATGGTGCTGGAAAAAATGGCTTTCCAAGTGCCAAAGACTGAAACTAGACCCAAGACTATCATCATGCACTAAACTAAAGTCAAAATGGATCAAAGATCTAAATATTAAAATAGCAACACTAAATGTACTGGAAGACAAGGTAGGTAGAAATCTTGAAGACATAACGGTAGGCAAAGAATTCATGAACAAAATGCAAACTGCATGGGAAGTACTTCAAAGAATCAACAACTGAAATCTCATTTTGTTAAAAAGATTTTGTACTTCAAAACAAGTCACCAATAAAGTGAATAGAAAGCCCACAGAATGGGAAAGAATTTTAGCCAACTGTCCCTCAGACAAAGGACTTATATCCAGAACATGTAAAGAATTGAAGAACACCAGACCCCCCCAAACTGGAAGACCCAATCCAGAACGGGCATTTGAGATGAACACACACTTGTCAGGTGAAGAAATACAAAAGGCAAATAAATACATGAAGAAATACTCAGTATCACTGGGCATTCAAGAAATGCAAATTAAAACAACACTGAGATTCCATCTCACTCCAGAAAAAATGGCTGCTATCAAGAAATCAACTGATAACAAATGTTGGCAGGGCCGTGGGGAAAAAGGAACTCTTCTCCACTGTTGGTGGGAGTGTAGACTGGTGCGATTACTGTGGAAATCAGTATGGAGAGTCCTCAAAAAACTAGGATTGGAAATCCCTTTCGATCCAGCTATTCCCCTTCTGGGTATTTTCCCAGAAAAACTGAAAGTGTCATGTCACAGCGATATATGTGCATCCATGTTTATAGCAGCATAATTTGTAATAGCTGAATCTTGGAAACAACCAAAATGCCCATCAACCTCAGAATGTATGAAAAAGATGTGGTATTTTTATATGATGGAATATTACTCAGCTATAAAAAGGATGATCTTCAGGCTTTTACAGGTAAATGGAGGCAACTTGAGTCTACAAGTTGCCTCCATTTACCTGTAAAAGCCTGATATTTCAGACTTACATTTGTAAATATTGTAGTCTCCTTAGTGTAAAAAATAAATAACAATTAAAAAAACTGAAACAGTAATAAGGTCCAAAATGTACAATAGATATTGTAATAAGCAAAGGGAAAGAAAGTGCTCAAAATTAAACAACATCTGGGATAGGGGAAAGGAGAAATGGAAGAAAGGAAAAGATTTTATGTTTGTAGATACACACGTATAACTATATGTATGTATAGAAGTATGCAAGGTAGATAACTATACTACTAATTCTCTGTTAGTTCATCAGAAAGAATAGTTTGTGTTGTCAATGTTTGATTGTCTGATCATTTTTTATGCCTAAATTTTGTAACTTGAACAACTATTTCTAAGATAACAATATGTAATATATTGGCTAGTATTGATTCCTTACAGCTTTTTTTTAAAATTCTGTATTACTTCTACATTTTTTTTGTTTTGCTTTTTTAAAATAAAAAAAATGTGGTCTATTTTGGAGAATATTCCATATGCTGCTAAGAAGAACGTGTATTCTGATGTCATGGGGTGGAAAATTCTGTAGACATCCACTAAATCAATTTCTTCACACGTTTGATTTAATTCTACTTCCTTGTCAATATTCTATCTAGTTGATCTATCTACTTGGGTGCATGGGGTATTAAGGACCCCCATTACAATTGTGTTAGTGCTTGTTTGATTTTTCATGTTTGTTAGTATTTGTTTTATATGGTTTTGTACAGCAGTATTTGGTGCATATGTATTTATGACTGTTATCTCTTCTACTTGGAGTTTTGCCTTAACAAGTTTTAGTGACCTTGTTTGTCTCCTTTGGTCAATCTTGGCTTGAAGTTCACATTGTTTGCAAATAGAATAGCTACCCCTGCTTTTTTATGGGTTGCTGTGGCATGGAATACTGTTTTCAATTCTTTGACTTTTAGTATATGAATTTCTTTTTGAGTTTAAATGGGTTTCTTAGATGCAGCATATTGTCAGATCTTGCTTCTTGATCCATTCTGCCTGTTTGTTTTAATTGGTGAGGTAAGACTGTTTAGATTGATGGTTACAATTGACATGTATTGGCTTACCTTTTTCATGTTATTTTCCTGTTGTGTCCCTGTCTTTTCCCTCTGTTTAATTGCTTGCCCTTCCTGATAGCTTCTTTCTATTTGTGTTCTTTTGTGGTCTTCTTTTTCTGTTTCTAATATATCCTTCAGAGCATTCTGAAGCGCTTATTTGGTCATCATGAATTTCTTACTTGTTCTTTGTCATGGAAGTATCTTATTTCTCCATTAATTTCGAAAGATAGTTTTGCAGGGCACGACAACCTGGGTTGAAGATTGTTTTCTTTTAGGGCTTGAAATACCTCGCTCCAAGCTCTCCTTGATTTGAGTGTTTGTGTTGAGATGTCTGCTGTGATTCTGATGCGCTTTCCTTTATAGGCGATTCATTTCTCTCCTCTAGCTGCTTTTAATATTTTGTTCTTGTGCTATATTTCTGGAATTCTGATTATTATATGCCTTGGTGTAAATTTATTTTGGTCATGGCTATTTGGCATTCTATGTACTTCATTTTTTTGTATGTCAATGTCTTTATTCATGTTTGGGAAGTTTTCTGCTATTATTTCTGTAGAGCTTTTATGGCTTTGGGGCTGTCTCCAGCTTTCTTGCTGACTCCAGCCAATTTTATTTTGTTCTTCTTTGCTTCATTTTGTAGCTGTTGTATTGATTTTTGATAGTGTCTTTTTATTTTTAAGATATTTTTCTTTTCATGGTTGCTAGTCGCAATACTGTCTTCTAGATCTTATATTCTATCCTCACCCTCATTCAATCTGTTGCAAATACTTTCAATGGAGTTTTTAATCTCCTGGATTTCTATTTGTATCTGTTTCATGAATTCCATTTCTTTCTTATTTTGGGCATTCATGATTTCTATCGTTTGCTTGAGTTCCTCTATTTTTAAAATCTGTGTCTGCTTTAATGTCTTCATTTTGATTATCATTTCTTTTTGCACTATAAAGATGCTCTATAGCACCTTCCATTGTTTTTTCACTTCTGTTGGCATCATTTCAAAAAGTTTCAGTGGGTAGCTTCCAATTTTATCTATCTCATTGGGATCTGGATTTGTCCTAGGTGGGCTGGGTATTTGGTGTTGCATTCTGCTTCTTCGCCTTGTCATTTTCTATCTTTTATTTTATTTTGTTTTCTATAGTGATGCTTGTAGAGCTTTTTGTTAAATAGTTTTATCCCTAGTATTCAAGCTTCCCTAGGAAATGTCTGTTTCTAAGAATATCTTCTAGATGTAGGTGATTCTTGGTTTTTGTGTTTATGCCAAGAACCTACCTTACATATGTATATATAATATATATTGAGAAAGAAAAGTTTCTATCTATCTATCTGTCTATCTACCTATATTTTGCAAAGGAGAAGTTTCTATTTGGCTCAGCACCAAGTCCTTTGGTACTGGACTACAGTGATGGCAATCACAGTGTTGTCATATAGGAGAGAAAAACATTACAACAGGTATGAAAACCTTGCTAAAGCAGTATAGTTAGCAATAACAATAGTCTCAAACACACAGCCTGGCTACTGAGAAACTTCAGTAATCATTAGCCTGATACGTTTAACCACTGGAACAAATTGCACAGTTATATGACAGAATCCAGCATATACCAGGAACTTATATGCAATGACTTTCCCCTTAGTGGAGTGATTTTTCCCACTTGTGGAGAGGAGGGGGTAAGAAGGATAGGGGAAGCTGGGCATGGTGGTGCATGCCTTTAATCCCAGCACTCGAGAGGCTGAGGTAGGAGGAGTATTGTGAGTTCGAGGCCAGCTTGGGCTACAATGTGAGCACAAGGCCAGTCTGAACCACCTCAAAAAAACCAGGGCTAGGAGTTTGGCTCAGTGGCTTAAGTGCCTGTCTTGCAGGCACGAGGTAGTGAGTTCAATCCCCAGTGTTGCAAAAACAAACAAACAAACAAAGAAGGATAGGGGGCCAGATAGAGAAATGAATGAAGTCCAACATAGTAGGAGCAAGACTAGAGGACAAAGGATGATCACCCAAGTTCTGGAAAACTTGAGGATACAAGAGGGAAAAAATGGAAGAGAAACTAGAAGAATACTGAAGTGAAACAAAAAGAGAAGAGACAATGATTACTCACATGAAAGTATCATAAAATTAAGCAAGATAATTGATGAAAGAGAGTAAGAAGATGAGTAGAAGAAGACAAAAGAAAGGTAATAAATCTAAGTCATGAAAGAAAGAGAAAAGAAAAATAGAGGGAGAAAAAGACACTAAAAACAGAAAACAAAAATAATCATAACAAATAAAATAACAGCAAACTAAACTAATCCAAATTAAAAAAAAACCCACTAATCCAACTAGACAGAAAAAGGAAAACCAATCATACCAGAAGAATAGTAGTAAAATTCTTCTAGTTTTTACAGTTCTGTTGTAAGTACAAATTGGATCCAAGAAATGTGTTGTGCACTCCAGTCAAGTTTGCAGTGGGATTTGTGCGGGGTATAGGGCTGATAATGGCCTCTGGATATGGGGACTGGGACTGATCTTCTGTTGCTGGAGTATTCCTGGAGAACTTTAATTAAAAAAAAAAAACTGGCAACCTCACTCACTTGCTTCTATTCTGTGTGTCTGTGCCAAAGCACAGCGCTGATTCACCTAACTTCTCTGCTGGTGCATGTGTCCCTGCCGGGATCTTAATGGGTCACTGGTACAAATCAATAGCTGCACACCAAGTACCAGGAGATGTGTTAATCTGCTCAAGAAAGAACCACATCTGGTACATCAGTTGCAGAGTCACCACTATATTCAATTTATGGTAATCAGTTGTCATTTTCCAAGACCCATCTGGCTTTTGAACAGGTCAAATGGGAGAATTAAAGGAGATGTAGTGGGGACCATCACCCCTAGATCTTTCAAGTCCTTGATAGTGACACTAACCTCTGCAATTCCTCCAGGAACACGATACTGTTTTTGGTTTACCATTTTACCAGGCAAAGGCAACTCTAATGGCTTCCATTAGGCTCTCCCAAACATAATAGCTCTCATGCTACAGGTTAAGGAACTAATACGAAGATTCTGCCAAGTACTAAGTGTATCTATCCCAATTATGCTTATGTAGTTCAGGCCTCAGCCTCTCAAGTGTTGGGAACAATCAGAAGTCCAGGCCCAGACGGAGCAACTTAAAACAAAACAAAAAAAAGGAGTGGAGATTCCACAGCTCAGTGCAAAGGCCCTGATTCAATTCCCACTCTGTATGGGTGTGTCAGTAAGTGGGGGAGAGCAATGAAAACTGAGGAACTCTTTCCATCGCATATCACAAAGGGCGAATCTAACTTCTTTCATGACTGATAACACAAAGAAACTTGAAAAATAAGCAGCCAATGAAAAAAGCGAATTGTATAAATGCTATAGACAGGGAGTTCATAGGAAGCAAAAACAAATAGTCCACATATATTGATAATGTGTCCTCCCTTATAGAGAAACACAAATTACAACAGAAATGATACTTCAGTCTGATTCTCCAAAATCTGATTGGCCAAACTGTGGAGAAACAGGCTGTCTTAGTTACTTTTTGCTCGTTGCCGAGACAAAATACCTGACGCCCAAAGTTAGGGAAGGAAAGGTTTATTCTTACAGTTTCTCGGGAGTTTCAGTCCATAAAGTGGGCTCCAAGGCAGCATGGGATGACGGGGCTACAGTTCATGGCGGCTGCAAGCCGCAATCTGCACTGGCGAGAGAGAGGGCAGAAGCCGGGAAGCAAGCAAGAGGAAGACCCGCCTTCCCTTATACTGTATCTCAGCTCCACCCCTGGGTGGGTGTAGCAGTCACGTCATTAATCCTGGTGCTAGACAACAAACTGATCACAAGCATCAGACTCAGCCCCATCAAAAGTATGAGGACTTGGGGGTACATAGCATATCCTATACACAGGCCTATTCATCACTGGCAGAAGGAGGGCAAATTGTCAGAGCCTCTTGAAAGCTCTTTAGTAATACCTATTAAAAACACCAATGCATTTTCCCTTTAATAAAGAGCTTCCACTTTTAAACATCTACTCTATGAAAAATGAGTAAGCACATTCAAATACATAGAAAAGACTAAAACATTTTCCAAACAACGCAGACAACTATAGATGACTAGTTCATTATATTACAATACAGCATTTCATTGTAATTGTTAAAAAAGAAAAGATATACAAATCTCCTCAAGGTAGGCAAAAACCCCCAAGACAATGATAGTGGTAGATACTATGTTCCCTGGTAATACACTACTTTGATCTTAAAAAGGGGGAAAAGCAGAATACCTACATTGATTTTAATTTGTATATGCATTAGGAAATTGTTGAAAGTCATTCAGTTAAAAAAAAAATCAAATAGAGGTAAACAAACAAGAGCCAGGGATATAGCTCAGCACTACAGAACCTGCCTGGCAACTATGAAGTCGTGAGTTCAATTCCTGGTACAAAAAAAAAAAAAAAAAAAAAAAAAAAAAAAAAGAGAAAGAAAAGAAAAGAAAAAGAAAAAGAGAGAAATGAGCAAACAAAATATTGAAACCACTAACAAAGAAAACTGTCAGGAACAGTATTCAATTCAGCAGACAGGATAGGTGCAGGAGGTTAACTTCTCATAGTTTATTTTTTTGATACTTTGATTTTTGAGTCTTGTGAACACAGTCTGGATTAAAATTAAAAATGTAAACATTGATTAAAACAAATCTAGTCCCACACTCATCCAATTTCATGTGGTCTTGAAAGTATATTCATTTCACAATAAATACAAGTTTTCTTCAATATTTACTAGTCATCTGAACTTTTAGAAAACATGGAAATTAACTTTACATAAGAGCTGTCAGCTGACAATATGATGACCACAAATTCTGAAATTCCCAGGTTTGCTCAATAACCTTCCAATCCTAACAACTCAAACATCCATGGATTCTTAACAATTGCATTTCTTTCACTTTTTTGGTCATCTTTGCTACTTTCTTTGAGTTCTATCACTGGCAATTTTTCTTAGACTTTATCTTTGCAAAATCATCCTTTTTGGTCAAACAACCTTAAAAGTATTCACACAAGCTGGGGATTTAACTCAGTGGCATAAGGGCCTGCCTGGCAAGTACAAGGTCATGAGTTCAATCTCTGATACCAAAAAAAAAAAAGTGTTCACACAAATGGTGAAGAAAGGATGACTAATGGTCACAAAGTGATGTGCTAAATGTCGCAGGACCTCTTTGGAAGCAACTTCAACAGTCTCAGGTGGCTTGATTTCTTTCTCAGGTTGCTTCCTTGGTCACTGTACATTGCAGTGTCCTTTTTTTTTTCCCCGGCTCTAGGGATTGAACTCACAACCTCATGCCTGCCAGACAGGCGCTTAAGCCACTGAGCCCAGCTCCCGGCCCTAGTATTTTGAGGCAGGGTCGCACCACGTAGCTCAGGTCGGCCTTGCGCTTGTGTTGTAGCCCAAGCCGGCCTCGAACTCACAACACTCTGCCTACCTCAGCCTCCCGAGTGCTGGGATTAAAGGCATGCGCCACCACGCCTGGCTTGCAGTGTCCTCATCTAAGCTGTGTTTTCCTCTAATGAATAACTAGGTCTGTGTGGAACTGTCTTTTCCTTTTCAGCAGATTTCCTTGTCCCCCCACCTGATAGCCTCAGATTCAGTTGATCAGAGGACTGGTGGCCTCCGTGGCAGTCAGAACGATGGTGAAAGTTATGACATCAGAGTCCATCTGGGAGTAGATTCACATCAAAGGCTGCTTCCTTTGTCCTGCAGCCTTCCACAAACAGCCCGCTGCATTCTGGAAGTCTCCCAGTAATCTGACTGAGATTATGGGGGAATTATCTAGGACCTGGTGGAAGACCAGCTGCTGATTAATTCCTAAGAAGCCCAGCTTTCCATGAGAGGTGAGCATTGACATCAGGCCAGCGGACATGGCTGGGGATTGGCCTGGGAGCACCCTTGCCAGGAGGCCAGCCGTTTGGGGCACAGGGCTATCCCTCGCCCCCTCTCCTGCCACCCACTTCAACCTGCAGGACATGGCTGTCTGTGCTCATTTCTGGGGCACCGGTCTCTTCACATAGCTGAGACATCAACAGCTCAGTCAGGTCAGCAGTTGCCTGGGTGTTTGGTAAACATGCTTAATACTATGGAACTGCACACTTGAAAGTGGCTTAAGGGGCTGGGGATACAGCTCAGTGCTGGTAGGTACTTACTGTAAGTGAAGCCTAGGCTGAAGCAACAGCACCACACAAACACAAAACACTTAATTATGACACGGGAAGGAACAATTATCACTATCATTTTATAGAACTGGAAATAGATGTGCAAGGTCACTTAGCTCCACGATAGTTGACTATAGAGCACCCTTCCCAGTCCTTGTCTTAGTCCAGGAAGTTTATATTTGTAATTTCATGGAAAAGTTATTGGAATTCCAATAAATTAACTCCAATCTACCACTTCCATTGCAACCCAAGGTGAGATTAAAGACACTAAGACATATTTATAGCTATGGGGAACCAAGGGGGTCCTAAGTTCAGTCAAGATGGTGGTTGACCAGAACAAAGGCTTCAACCCAGGGCCCAAATGGATTTTATTAACTCATGAAGAAAGGAGTGGCTTGAAAATCAGTGACTGTGAGAATGGTGGGAAATATATGAGGACTGTGAGCTGGGCTAGGTAGGAGACCTAAAAACACCTCTGCAATATTCAGAGAGAAGGATATGCCGAAAGACTAGTCTGCGTAACATAATCGACGTAGCATGTTTTGGGGTCAGTGCTTCTGTTCTGATATGTAAACTTTTCTGCCCTTAGAAGTCAGCCTCTCATCTTGAGGCTTAATCCCAGTTGACAGAGTGGAGCAGTGGCTCTTCATCACGTCCAGCTCAATCATGTTTTTAGGGAATCACAGGGCGGGGAAACAGTGACTGTCGCCTAGCTTCCAAGATTATGCACCAGCACTTCAGCTAGCCTATTTACATTGCTTAAAGTCACCTGAAGGGCTCAAGAAATGGTCTAGCCAGTTCTGCACATATCAGCACATGGAGAAAGGGCCAGGTTTAGCCAAAATGGAGATAATTGCTCTATGGAGGTGGCCCTCTATAGCTGACAATATGTATTTTTAAGATTGTCATCCTTATATTCCTTGTGATAGGGTTTAATCTTTAAGGAAAGACAGGTCAATATGAGATAATAACTCAACTATTCTGGGCTAACTTTGAAGGATGTAAATCTAAATAGATTAGATTATTAACTTGGTCTTTTAAATGAACGAGTACAGAAAGTACGTTTTTAGTAACAGGAAATTTCTCTTTGACTTGTCCATCTAGAGTAGCAATCTAATACGATAAATTTGAAAAAGACAAGTGGAAAACTACCTTCTCTGACAAAGTTTCACAGATTTTACTCTAAGAATGTTTTTAAGGCACTGGCTACTCTGTAAAGACATAATGAAATAAGGAGGACCAAGAAAATCTCATGTTAAATTTCTCTTCTTGGCGACAAGCTGAGTGGTCATTTTTAAAAAACAAAATACACTATGACTGAATTGATTAACTGCCAAAATTCACATATTGACGACTGAGAAGATTCTGTCAATAAACATACAAATTAGTCACTTTTCTTTGGATACTTTTAAACATTTCTAGTTGTAGTAGCACACATGTATAATCCCAGCACTGAGGAAGCTGAGACAGGAAGATTACTGAGCATTCAAGGTCACCTGAACTACACAGTGAGTTCAAGGCCAGCCTGAAATAGCTAGAACCTGTCTCAAACAAACAACACACACACATATATACACACACACGCACACACACAAACACAACACAAAAACACCAACAAATATGAGTCACTATAATGAACCAAACTCATTTTTTTCAAATTTGTGACATTACTGTTACTTTATTATTTTCTACTAAGAGGAGTCACTGGTTAATTGTATGTATATTTTATTATTGAAACAAAATGAATGATAGGGTGGGGGTGTGACTCAGGGGTAGAGCACTTGCTAGTATACGCAAGACCCTAAATTAGACACTAAGCCCCAATAATGAGGGGTGGGACAAAGAATGACAACCAATTTTCTTTAAAATTAAAGACAATCTAGGTGATATTTTGATGAGGAACAAAATAATCTCTCTGTCTCTCTCTCTGTTTGAGATAGGGTCTCAGTCTCACTGTCTAGTTCAGGCTGGCCTCAAACTCGTGTGATCTTCCTGCATCAGCTTCTCGAGTTCTAGGATTACAGACATGTGCCATCTGGCTTTCATGGTTTTTAAGACTATCCCACAAACCAAGATTGATAACAAAAGGGAAAAATACCACAATGATGCTCAGATAAACATAATGTGACTGTAGAAATGATACTATTCACAAGGCACACTCACCACCAAGGTAGTACTCCAGGTTGCCAACACACGAACAGAATCTATGCATGCAGAAACACCAAACAAATGAGGAATGCTGCTTAAAAAGGTGGAAGGGGTTATTTTTGCTTTTAATGTCAGTTAAGAAAAGGAACTCTAGAGAAATATTTCAGAGTAAAGAAGGCAAAAGAGACAACCAAATGCAGTACTTGACCCTAGACTGGATCCTGTAGTAGAGGGCAAAATGCTGCAAAGGAAGGGACATGGATGAAAAAAAGAATTAAGATGTGTTATGTACATGTACCAACTCCCCACAACTAATGTAACCACTATGTACTGCAAACATTTATTAATAAAACTTAAAATGCTAAAAAGTATCAGACTGGGACAATGGACAAAAATGGAATAGACAAAATCTGCAAGGCATCATTATTTAATGTAATGAAGTTGGTAAACTGAATGTAAGTCAAGAAAGACAATATCCCTAATCTTAGAAAATGTGTATTTAAGAGTCAAGCCACATATGCCTTACTCTTGATGTTTCACAAAGAATACACTAACCAGAAAGCAGATGAGATAAAATGTTGGTGATAAGTTGATTCTGGTGAAGGGTATACAGTTTTATTCATATTTTTATTATTATTGTTCCAATATGGGGGAAAGAACCCAGGACTTTGCACATGCTAGGCAAGCGATCTACCACTGAGCCACATCTCCAAGCATCTTTAATTCTGAGACAAAGTCTTGATAAGTGACCCAGGCTCACCTCAAACTTGCAATCCTCTGTCCTCCTACCAAGCAGCTACAATCTATTTCAATGTTTTAGTAAGTATTTATAGGCTAGGAAATTAATTTCATATTGTGCATTCCTTTAAGTGGAAACACCCCTTTGTGCATAATCTATGTCACTTTGACATATTTCCTTCTAGTTTATAGTAGTTACCATTGTGAACAAATTCATCATACTCAGATATGGTATCTCCTTTACAGATCTCTTTTTAAGGAGACTTGGTTTTTTTTTTGGGGGGGGCGGGTACCGGGGATTGAACTCACAACCTTGCGCCTGCCTGGCAGATGCTTAAGCCATTGAGCTAAATCCCCAGCCCCAGATCTCTTTTTAAAGGGCTAAAAATACCTTTATAATCACTCACTGCAGTAGCATTACAAGGACCATATAACATTCATTTTTGCTAATTTCAGAACACTTTGAACAAACTTTCCTTAAATAATTTTCCAATAGGCAGTAATTAGTGTTCAGTTTTATAATAAATCTGGATTTACTTTTTGGTACCAGCAATCAAACTCACAACCTCGCGCCTGCCACTTACACCACTGAGCCCTAGTTTTTTGAGGCATGGTTGCACTATGTAGTTCAGGCTGGCCTTGTGCTCTCCCTGCAGCCCAAACCAGCCTTGTATTGGGTGATATGCTATGTACCGGCAAGTCCTCACATACTTTTGATGGGGCTAAGTCTGGCCCTTGCTTGTGTTCAGTTTGTTCTCTAGAAGCCGGGATTGGCAATGTGAGTGCTGTACCCGCCCAGGGGTGGAGCTGACATACAGTGTAAGGGAAGGCGGGTCTTCCTCTTCTGCTTCTCTCACCAGCGCGCCTTGCAGCTTGCAGCCACCACGAACGGCAGTCCCACCACACCACGCTGACTTGGAGCCAACTAAGTAAGGACTGAAACTCCCGAGAAACTGTAAGAAATAAAACTTTCCTTCCCTAATTTTGGGTGTCAGGTATTTTGTCACAGCAACGAGTAAAAACTAAAACAAGCCTCAAACTCACAATGCTCCGCCTACCTCAGCCTCCTAAGTGCTGGGATTAAAGGCATGCACCTCCATGCCCGGCAGGATTTACTATAAACTGCAGACCTAATTCCTTCCTGTAAATTGAGCTTCCTTTACTTTTTTTCCAGTTTTTTGAGACAGGCTCTCACTATGTAGTTCAGGCTGGCCTTGAACTCTGAGTGCTCCTCCTGCCTTAGTTTCCCAAGTGCTTTGGTTACAGTCATGCACCGCCTGGTGAATTCCTTCCTGTAAAGCATTAGTGAAAAAGCACATGTTGGGTAGACATGGCAGCACAAGCCTATAATCCTAGCACTCAGGTGGCTGAAAAGAGGACTATGTTTACAGCCATCCTGGGTTGTACTGAGTCCACGGCCAGCCTGAACTAGATAGCAGGACCCTGCATCAAAAAATTAGGAAAAAAGGCAAAAACCACATATTAAAAGATTCGTTTTGGCAGTTAATGGTATCAAAAAAAGAAGCTGGGTGTGGTGTACACATCTGTAATTCCTGTAGACAGGAGGCTAGGGCAGGAGTATCCTGAGTTTGAGGCCAGCATGATCAACATAGTGAGACCCTGCCTGAAAAACAAAACAAAAGAGCCCCCCATACAGACTATGGTTTAGAGGCCATTTCATGTACTCCACCAATTCAAATCATCTGGCATTGACTTCAACCTGGGCACAGTGAGTGATGTGCTCTTTCATGTGTGTTATTTGTACAAGGAAAAAAAGACTGCAGCTCTCAGACAATGGGTTTCATGAATTTTATGTGTTTTAAGGTAAGCAGGCCAATTTTATTATCTTTATTTTAAAGAGAACAAATGCAAACAAAATAAAACAGTATAAAGCCAATCAAAATAAAACAGTGAAAGTGATACAGGACTTCAAAACAGGATAATAGGAAATCAACCATTGCTACCATAATGCCCCTTGTTATCTTCAAAATTGCTTCCCATATATCAGATATAATAAAATGAAATATAACAGAACAGAATAAAAGCAATCAAGACATTCAATAAAGCAAAACAATCAAATGGAACAAAATAAAATAGTGAGAAAAACATTGGGTTTCAAAAACAAGACTGAAGAAAGTCCCCCATGGTTGCTATAGTACATATTGTTACCCTCTAAATAGATGCTCAGACTACTGGTTTTAGGCCTGCAAAGTCAATCAAACAATATAAGCATTAAGTTGTTTTTGCACCTCAGTTGCTATCCACTCAGTCTGCGCTCCTCTGAATCAGCCAGTTGCTTACAAGGGGGCGGGGGTGGGGGGTTGACTACTTGGCTCCATCTGGCTCATGGGAAGGGAACTTCCCGTCTCTCCTCCTGGCCCACAGTTACCATTGGCCTCACAGGAAGGGTGCATCTTGTTTCTCCTCCCAGATCACAGTTACTGCTGGCTCATGGGAAGGGCACATCTTGTTTCTAGTAGGCCAATTTTAAAAGCATGCTACAATGATCCAATGATCAGCATCAAATCACACTCCAGACTTTGCAACTATACATACATACTGAATATGTACCATACTGACTTATAAATGGCTAGTACTTTTCTCTCTTTTCTTCGTAGTCTTATAAACCCACAAAGCTACTTTACTTCTCTCTCTTGGTCATTTACTCAGTTATTTAACAGAAAGGAAGTAAAAGAGAAACTAAGAAACAAACATTTAAAACACTGTTTAATAATTATTTGCTGTGCCAAACAGAGGAGGTAACGTAGGACAAATGGTGATCAGAAATGCCTCTTGGAAGCAATGACATGTAAGCCCAGAAAGATAATTTAAAATCTGCAGGGTGACTACTGATAATGATAATGCATCATGTATTTCAAAGGAGCTAAAAGTATTTTAAATGTTCTAACCACAATAAAAGATAAACATTTTTTAAAAAGCATGTTTAAATTGACATAATGCATACATATTTAAACACTACATATACAATTTAAGCATTCCTTAATTCATAATTATTGAAACATCACATGGCACCCCATAAAATATACAATTTTTCTGGATCCATTAAAATAAATTTTTAAAAACCTTAATTTAAACTCAAAATAGGACAATTTCTGTAAAACACCTACCCATTGTGCCTCTTGAAAATGAGTCAAGATAGCTAACTTTCAGTCCCAGCTATGTCACTTTACATCACAACACATAATAGACGACTCTAACATACCCTCTCACTCAGAATATAAAGGTGTTGTCTCTTCTTTCCTTTTACCTTCTTCTCCTAAATACCAGCTAATTTCCTCCATCACCACAAATGTTTACTGCTCCCTGTGCTCTACTTTCCTTCTTTCCCAAGTCTCAAATGCCAACCCGAACAGGAATTTCTGCTCCCAAACAAACACCTGGCTTCTAACAAAGCAGTGCCTGCCTTTCATCTAGGAGGTAAACTGACCCACTCGAACACACATCGTATATTTAATCCTAACTACTGTATTGTTCCACACAAACCACCCAGGCACTGCCTGCTGATACACTGCTCGGCTGGGTGCCCTGCTGAAATGTTGGGCTCCTGGAAGACAAGGCTTCATACGCTAGGGGTAAAATTATGAGGTGGTGGAGTTGGTAGTGGACCACTCTTTCTTGATATTGCTCTTCAGATATGATAACTCTGTAAGCAAATCACTTTTAATTCTTTCATCCAACTTCCAATAATAGGAAGTGGACAGTTTATTTTTCAAGTTAGTCATCATTTTATTTACACCATCAGGAAATATAACACCTCAAACAGCAGCAGTGTAGATTTTAAAACCATTGATGGCTTTCAATAAAACTATTAAAACTAACTGAAAAAAAAATCTCATCATGCTTTTGTTGGCATTAGGGTATAAAAATGAATAAATCAGGAAAATTCTCTAGACAACTTTACCAAACCGAATGGTATAGGAATTCTCCAACTACTGATTTAAATATCTGATTGCCAAGTCAATCCTAACTAATTGGAAACAATGAATTCTTAATTCCTAGTAACACCAATTATTATGACTTATATCTACATATCCCTGGAAAGCCTCATATGCTCACAAATTGAGCTTTTTGGAGATGGCTGGATCTACAGTGCGTGAATGTGGATTAAGGGTATGATGCTACGATCAAGGATGTCACTGTGATTAAAGGTGTGGTTGCTAAATTAGTCCACTGTTTGGCTTAGTAGCGTTCTGGGTATGGGAAATGGGAAGGCTCACCCTACATGGGGTAGCACCCTCTAAAACGCTGAGTGAGATACAAGGCAGAGGCAGGCTTGCTGCTTTGCAGCTTCTGCTGTTTCACTGCTTCTTCTGCTGCTCTGTGATGTCTCTGTTTCTGCTCTGTGATGCTCTGTCACAATGTACAACCATGGCTGCTGCGTACAGGATGAAAGAGAAATCACTGCAATGAGATTCAGCTCGATCTGAGAAGCCCCAAGTGTCTTCTTATGAGAGAGCCTCAGGGAAACAGCAGCAGCCTGAGACCTCTGCAGCTGTTCATTTGTAACTCAAGGACATGAGAACAAATAGGTAGAAGAAAATATTTCCGTAGGAGCTTTTGCCAAGAGAGGAAGGAGTGGGATAGCTTGTTACATACCATATGCTCGTCTAATCAAGGTAAGCTTATTGACCCAAGGGAACACACTGGCCAAAGCAAACAGCTCTGAAAATCACTTGCTTTTACTTCTGTTGACTGCTGTCCTGCGGACTGTGCTCTAAAATGTAACCCCTTATTAGTATTTAAAACCAGCATGACCATAAATTGAATATTTTGTCACTAATTTTTATGATATAAAAAGAAACTGAAAATGACAATTTTATCAACGTTAGTCAGTAGAAGAATTAACTAGCTGAAATGACAATAGCCTGAGCATTGCTCAGGATAATAAGCACATAAACAAATGCAGTCTGAGTGACCTGTGCAAACTGCTGAGGACTTAACCCATGAATTCCAGGAGTCCTGAACTGTTATCCAGAAAGTCCCTTCCTTTTTCACTTTAAGCACTCCTTTGGCCAGAGTCTCCCCATAATCCTGGCTTTTTTGTTTTACAATCTAGATTAGGCAAAGGAGGGACAGTACAGGGAACAGGGAAATTGTGGTTGATGTGGGGGGGGGTCATTATGGCTTCTACATGAAGGGTCTGCTGGAACAGCACACAAAGTGCTCTTTGAACTGCAAAAAAGTACAAAGAAAGAATCATTCCAATAGCTCTAAGAATCCAAATGTGATGGCTGAGGCCAGCAAACCAATGTTTAGGATGTAGCCATGAGGCAGTATCACTGAGATGACCCAAAGTAATGCTGTGAGACTCCATTTGAAATTTATGGTCCAGAAGTCAGCCCTGGAAATTAGTAACACAATAATGCCTCAGTTCCCAAATACTTCTACACAATTTGATCTACAAACAAAAGTGTTCTGCAAAATTTCGTTTCTGTTCATGAAGCTGCAGCTGGTGATAGAACATGACTGCAGCCATCTTCTCTGCACAAACATTAATGTGACTGTCTTTCCCAGAATCACAGAGCAAATGAACTTCACGAACCAAGGTACCACTGTATTTCTGCCCCTATTTTATGAAAGACATCCTGGAAAAGGTGTTCAACCTCTTCTCAAGATTCAGAATGAATGAAAGGAATGGGAGTAACACACAGCAAGCAGTACCAAGCACCAATGATTAAGCCTATTACTTGTCCAGAGGACTTGTTAAGTGTTTGCCAAGCCAACTGTCAGCAGTCTCGAGGCTGTCAAGTCTTTGTAGAATTTCTTTATCAATATTAAATATTAGTCTGAGTCAGTAATTCTGAAGTAACATTTTGCAAATAGTCATTCATAGTTTGAGTAGTTTGAATTAAAGCAATTTCTGCAATCATTGCTCTGGTGGCCAAGGCAGTAGCCACAATAATAGCAGCAATTAGAATTTCCAGTAAACATTTTTGTCTGAGTTGTTCAAATGTTCAGGTGATTTACTCAAGATCAGAATTTCCCGCTTATTCTCAAGTGAGACTGTTGGAGAGGCATGCTTCAGCTCATGGTCTGAGTACCATAATGTGTGTAATATTTAGTTGAGAAATTTTATTATTTGTGAAACAAGAAGTTAACTACATGACATAGTTGGGCAAAGAAATACTAAGTGCTCTAAAGAATTTACAATGATGATTACAGGAATTATATTTGGTATTTTAGATCCCTGATTAATGAGGGTGAGAATATATGAACAGGAAGTACAAATCATAACATGGTCTGCAATATCATGAGCAAGCCATCAGAGATTATCTATATGCTGGTAATTACCAACTTTAGTATGAGGGAAGAAGGGAATAACTAAACACTAGTACAATTTCTTGAAGGGGAAAACTGTCTGAGAGAGACAGAACAATGGTCCGGCAAGCCCAGGCTTCATTGTAGGTGGGCTGACACAGTACAGTGGTATCTCAGTTCCCAAATTTAATTCTATCCAAGATTCTGGTTGTAAACTAAATTGAATAAGAACTAAATCAAATTCAGTGGTTACGTTCAATGTTAGACTTACAGGGAAATTGGATTTGGTTTTTGTCCAATTTGATTTGCAATCAGAATCATAGAAAAACTAACTTTGTGAACCAAGGTACCACTGTAATCAAAGGCAAAGGATAGTACCAGGTAAAATTACATTCTAATGCCATCAAGTTATGGGGCCCCTGTTTTCTATGGTTAGGTTATAAGCAAATGAGTAACAGAGATTAGTGGATGATAAGAAGACTATCCCAAACTCAGACTACCATTTGTAGGTAACCATGGATGACAACATAAGAGCTACTAATGATGTGAGACACCAAACACAGAGGAAATTCTTCAGTCAAGAAGTTCCCTTCATGAGATAGTAGATAACAGCCATTAGAGAATTCAGAATGGGCACAATCTCTCAGGTGACTATATCAAAAAGAGGACACGCAAGCATATATGCTTATTATACCATGCTACTTACTTTTAGTGTACAGCTAAAGAGAAGCAGAATAAAAATAAAACACTTTTATGTTTGCCATTAGAATTATAGGTGGCATGTAGTACTACTTTCAGGAAAAGGTTTTCTGGAGCAGAAGGTATGCCAGTGCTCTGCAGTATTTGTTCAGCTTGAGCAGATTGTTTACTCTCTCCCCAGGTGGGTCGTGATGATCATGGCACTGGCTTGTGGGAAAAGTGTAGAAAGGTTTGGAGAAAGGAACTAAAGAAGCAGCCCTAGAATGCTTCAAGCTGTGCTTGATGGGAGATTCTGGTCAAAGCTCAGAAGGCCAGAATGCTGAAAGAAGTGCAGCAGGTAAAGACCAGGTTCAGGAGGTGTCTCTTGGAAAGAAGAATTACATTGGCTATTGGACTCCAGACAACGTGTTATGATTTAGTAGAAAATTTGTCTGCACTTTATTCTTGTCCAGAGATTTGCCTGAGACTAAGTGTGGTGGATGACAGTGAACTGATCAGGCACACAACCTCTTAAACAAGTATACAACAAATGGCTTAAAGAGAGACAATGGGTATGTTTTCTGGGGAGCTCAAGGTTAGGTCTCTCTCAGGAGTAAAGACAAAAATTTAGCTCAGTGGCGCAGCATCTGCTTGGCAAGCATGAGGTCCTGAGTTAAATTCCCAGTACAAAACAAAACAAAACAAAACAAAAGTTCCACCAGACAGCCCATAATTATCTGGTTTTCAAACAGAGGAAGGCATACAGAGGCAAGACAGGAACCAAGCAGGACTTTGGGAAGTTAAGACTTCAACAAGTAAATTTTGCCAGTTAAGAGAACTGTCTTATCTCTAGGTTGACATTTACAGTAGGAACCAAACAGCTGCAGCTGCAGTCTTTATCTTACCAATTGAGATCAGAGCCAGGTGTTTTCAGCTCTGGCTTTATCTTGCCCTTTGAGGTGTCACAGCATCACAGGCCAATACAGGTCTCAACTTTGACCAGTGGTATGGAGAGGTTCACTTATTGTGTGCCCACTGCCAATCTCCAAGCAAGCCAACTAGGCCTGAGAAAGACTCCTAAGTAAACATAGAATGCTAGTTGATTAATTTTAAATCTTGCTCAAAGCCAGTGTGTAGTGGTCTCCATCAGTGGTCTATAATCTGGCAGAAGAAATTTCAAAGCAGTCTAATGTTGAGGTAGTGGTATGGCTACTGTTGGGAGCTTTTAAGCTAGATTTATATTGAGAATCAAAAGTAAAGGACCTAGCAAAATGATTTTAAAAGTTTTAAGTTTAGACAGAAACATTCAGAAAAGACAGTCTGCAGATGGGACAGGAGACAATTACTCAATGAAAATACTAGCAATAAGAAGCCAAGTATTTGGAAGAGGACAATGCAAAAGATGGCTTGAGGATATCAGAAGAACCAGCAGGACTCCTACTTTTGCTGCCTTAACATCACAAAGGTGAAAAACTTTGAGGCATGAATGTTAGAGCACCATGTTGGAGAATGGTGACAGCCTACGGAAGTTGTTCCTTGGGATTTGGTTCATAGGCGCTCAGTCCCAACAGCCAAGAGAGAAGGGAGCCTGGCCACTCCTCCAGCCAGCAGTAAACCTTGGTGTCATCTACGTGGTGCTGGTTATAGGTGCATGAATGGAAGAGTGGTGGAGACAGGAAGGCTTCCACCCAGATTTCACATGAAGAACAGGGAAACCAGGAAGTGTCCCCGTGAGACAGCAATGAATGTGTGAAGCCAAAGATGAAGTGGAGACCCTGCAAAGCTGGAGAAGCCAGAAACCTGCTCTGAGGAAAGTCACAAGGCATAAGCAAAGCTGGCCCAAATGAGAAGCCTTGAGAGCGGCAACCACAAGGAGTACCATTGAGGCAGAATCACCTAAGATCTTTGGAGTTCACATCTTGCCATTGATTGCCTAAGATGTTGGGCAGGGAACTACAAGACATAATGTTCACTGTGCTGAATTTTGGACTTGCTTTGGTTCCATTCCTTTATATTACCCTATTTGGTAAGGGAATATTTATCTTGTGCCAATACATGCTGGAAGTGATTAACTTTTCATTTGTACAGGCCTCACAACTATGAATCTGCCTGAAGTCTGAGAGACTTTAGACTTGCACTTCTGACCAATGCTGACAAATCTTAGGATATTAGCAATGCTTAGAGATTGACCAAATGCCTTTTGCATAAAGAAATGCGCATTAATTATTCTGGGGGCTAGAGGTGCAATGCTATGATTTGTGTCTAGAGTCCCAACAAAGCCTCATACATTGATAGGACAGCCTTTTTGGAGGTGGCCAGATCCAGAATTCTGGTAATATAGATTAAAGGTTGATGTTGGGATTAAGTGCAGTTTTTGAATATGGACTCACTGAAACCATTATTGGTGTCCTGTTAATGAAAGGTATAATAAACATAAGAAACAGCCAATACAGACACATTGAAATGAATGTTCTTCAGGAATACAGGAATATGTGTTCTCAGATATTTAACTGAAATTCTTGTTTGGCGAAGATTTTAATCTTCAAAAGTTGTCTTTATAATGGAGATTGCTGCAAGGTTGCTCCATTTCTTGGTTACTTTTTTCATTGCTGAGACAACATACCCAACACCCACAACTTAAAGGGTTTATTTTGGATCACAGTTTGTAGAGGTTTCAGTCCATATTCAGCTACTTGAAAGGACAGGTGCTCGCTGGCAGTGGGCATCACAGGGGAGAAATGGGTTACAGCAGGGCACATAAGAGGCAGCAAGCAACAGCAGGTGAAGCAGTGAAATAGGAAAAGTTGTGCAACAACCAGCCTGCCTCTCCTTTTTATCCCATCCAGTTTTCTGGGTAGTGCACCCACAAACTGGGTGAGCCTTCCCATTATTCATACCCAGAACTATGCTAAAGCAATAAATGAACTGATTTAATAATTGCATGTGCTTAATAAACATTATGATCAGGCAGAAAATTTAAACTATACATTTAAAGGGAAAAAAAAGAGTGAGAAAGGTGAATTGTAGTCTGGAGATGGGAATACTTATGTGTTTTCAGTAATAGAAATCTATGGAACTTGTAAATTGCATAGTTTGGGCACCTGCAGCATTACACATTAAAAAAGAGTATTACTGTTCACATTTAGATTGCAACAGTCTTAAAGTCAGAGCATGAATTTGTTGGGAGTTAGTTAACACGTCACATTGTCAGCTTCAGCCCAATGCTTTTCTACCTGATAATCTCTACATTTTTAAATTTTATTTTTTGTTCTAACAAAAATAGTTTTAAAACTTGAAAGTTTTAAAATTTAAATGGGCTTGGGTAATGTTAAGTGTTTGGCTAGCATATGAAGCAAGGCAAAAGATAATTAAAACAAAAAAAATGACTTTATTTAAATGTTTCTTTTCTTCCTGGGAAAAACTGGGTATTTATGGAAGCACTATGAAAAAGACACTTAGTTTTACTGTATAAACATATATATGTATGTCTTGTTAAAGAAGTGAAAAATTTACTTCTCTTAGTGAACTAAAAAAGGGATGCTTAGGGTTATCACAATGTTGCAAATTACTAACTATAGTCTTAAGGAAAACATGAGCTCCAAAACCTTTTGCTGCCTTAAAAAAAGATAGGAAGGAAAACAAAAAATCTTTATGGAAAGACATGAGCTTATAAGGAAAGTTTAACTTACAAATAGTAAAATGTGTCTCATACACACTAAAACAAAATCTTATAACTTGGTCTTTATGAAGATTCCTAAAGTATCACTGAACAATCAGAATTTAAGAAAACTCTGAATGTCATTTAAAAGGCCAAACTTTAAAAAGTAAAATCAAATAGCTTATACATAACCATTTAAGTATAGCATGCCAATGACTCTAGAATTACTCTAGCAGGTAGTGTTCACTTCCCAAATAACAGATGTTAAGACAATACCATATAAACATATTGTTAATTTGGGAGTTATTGCTGGGTCTCTTTTTCATGTCAACTTGATTTTTTTTTTTTTTTTTTTGTGGCACCGGGGACTGAACTCACAACCTCACGCCTGCCTGACAGGCGCATAAGCTGCTGAGTCAAACTCCCAGCCCTGGTTTTTTGAGGCAAGGTCGCACTGTGTAGCTCAGGCCGGCCTTGTGCTCGCGTTGCAGCCCAAGCCGGCCTCGAACTCACAACGCTTCTCCTACCTCAGCCTCCCGAGTGCTGGGATTAAAGGCGTGCGCCACCACGCCCGGCTTCAACTTGATTTTTTATTTTTAGAGTAACCACTACAGATAAATACTCCAAAAAGTTATGAATAAAACACACTACACAGTATTTATACTACGTAGGACATATCCATTTGGGAATATGTTTTTCTGGAAAACTTACAAAGAAATATTTGACAACAGTCTCCTCTACATGAGAAATTTTCACCAAATATTCAAAACAGTCTCAGATATATAGCACTTCTCCACAGTGTGACTTCTTGCATGTATTTGATAGTACATATGAGTACTGAATGCTTTTCCAGATTGCTTATGTACATATGGTTTCTCCGAGGTGTGAGTTTGTTTAGGTCTACAAAATGAAAACTTCTAGTAAATATCTTCCAACATTGACATATATACACAGGATTTCATCTGAATGTGAGTTCTTTCATGTCAACAAAACAAGAACTTAGAAAACGGCCCATATACATATGGTTTCTACTTGGTGTGACGTCATTAATGTCTTTGACAATTGTTGTGCATAATAAATGCTATTACACATTGTTTACATTGATAGGGTTTCTCCCTAGTGTGAATTCTTTTATATATTTTCCAATATATGGGTGCAGTGAATGCTTTCCCACATTGATTGCATGCATAGATTTTCCCGTGTGACTTTTCACGTACTTTAAAACAACTGTGTGTAGTGAATGCTCTTCCACACTGCTAACATACAAAGGGTTTCTTCCCAGAGTGACTTTTTTCATGTGTTTTGCAACTGTTGTGAGTACTGAATGCTTTCCCACACTGCTTACATTCATAAGGTTTTGCCCCAGTATGAATTTGTTCATGTATTTTAAAACAACTCAGTGTAGTGAATCCTTTTCCACATTGCTTACATACATAGGGTTTCTCCCCAGTGTGAATTCTTTCATGTCTTTTACAAGTGTTGTGAGCAATGAATGCTTTACCACATTTCTTACATACATATGGTTTCTCACCAGTGTGAATTCTTTCATGTATTTTCCAATATTCAAGTGTAGTGAATGCTTTCCCACATTGGTTACACTCATAAGGTTTCTCCCCAGTGTGAATTCTTTTATGCATTTTAAAACAGCTGTGTGTAGTGAATGCTTTCCCACATTGGTTACATTCAAAGGGTTTCTCACCAGTGTGAATTCTTAAATGTATTTTAAAACAGCTGTGTGTAGTGAATGCTTTCCCACAATGGTTACATTCATAGGGTTTCTCCCCAGTGTGACTTCTTTCATGTATTTTACAATAACTGTATGTACTGAATGTTTTCCCACACTGGTTACATTCATAGGGTTTCTCCCCAGTATGACTTCTTTCATGTATTTTACAATAACTGTGTGTACTGAATGTTTTCCCGCATTGGTTACATTCATAGGGTTTCTCTCCAGTATGACTTCTTTCATGTATTTTTCCACGATAGAGTGTAGTGAATGCTTTCCCACATTGCTTACATTCATAGGATTTTTCCCCAGTATGAATTCTTTCATGTCTTTTACAATAGCTGTGTGAGGAGAATGCTTTCCCACATAGCTTACATTCATAGGGTTTCTCCCCAGTATGACTTCTTTCATGTATTTTCCCATGAGAGAGGGTAGTGAATGTTTTCCCACATTGCTTACATTCATAGGATTTTCCCCTAGTGTGACTTCGTTCATGTCTTTTACAAGAGCTATGTGAGGAGAATCCCTTCCCACATTGGTTACATTCATAGGGTTTCTCCCCAGTGTGACTTCTCTCATGTATTTTCCAATAACTGTATGTACTGAATGCTTTCCCACATTGGTTACATTCATAGGGTTTCTCCCCACTGTGAATTCTTTCATGTCGTTGGCAACTATTGTGTGTACTGAATATTTTCCCACATTGCTTACATACACAGGTCTTTTCCCCAGTGTGAATTCTTTCGTGCATTTTCCAGTATTTTAATGTAGTGAATGCTTTCCCACATTGCTGACATACATAGAGATTATCCCCACTGTGGATTCTTTCGTGTATTTTCAAGTATTTGGTTCCAGTGAAAAATTTCCCACATTGCTTACATTCATAGGGTTTTTCCTTAGTGTGACTTCTTTCATCTCTTTGCCAATATTCATATGTAGTGAATATTTGCCCTGATTGTTTACATGCATGTGGATTTCCCCCAATCACACTACTTTCATGAGTATGAATGTCACTGGGCATACTAGAGTCTTTTACATTTTCCTTACATACAAAGGTCTTCACTTCAGGGTAAGTACTTTCACCAAGATCAGAGTAGGCTTTCCCATACTGCTCATATTTATAGGGTTTCTCTACAGCCTTCACTCTTGCTTGCTTTAAAAAGGAGTGGGAATCACTGTAAGTGTTCCTAGGTTCATTACATTTAGACAGATTCTCTTCAAATCCTTCATACTCATATGTTTTGTGTGCAATGTGAGTGATGATGGGCACATTTAGCAATGAATGATCAATCAGGGACTTGCTACAAGCAAAATTTTCAGCTGATTTTAAACCAGCTTCTTTCATACTCCCATCATCATCTGGAGTCTCAAGGACTATTTCTTCATACTGATTCCAAACTTTGTATTCATGGTATTTCTCTATCTCTTCATTCCTTACATTTTGCCACCAACTTTTATATGACATGTCAATATCTTTGCTATCCCATGGTGGTCCCATAGCAGCCATGTTCATAAAGGTTACCCACATCACCTCTCTATAGAGCTTCTTTTGAGATGGATTCAACAAAGTCCACTCTTCCATGGTGAAAGTCACAGCCACATCCTCAAAGGTCACTGCCTCCATTGCATGACTTGAGGATGTCTCGGGGTCCTTCCAATGCAGCACACAGCCTGTAGAAGTCACAGAAGTGGGTTGGTGGCATTTCTAAGAAATGTGCTTAGAATGTGCATGTTGGTACCACGACTTACTGGGACTCTGCAAAGTTACATTACATTACAATTCCCACTTTCCTAATTGCCTAGCTGAATGTCCTTCCCAAACACTCCTTAATTTTGTATCACTTTACTTTCCAAAAATGTAAAATACAGGTAAGAATAGTCTATGTCACAGTTGTATTAAATGTGTTAAAATCATACACTTTCAACAATGCCTGACATAAGGGAATCCAATTATTTGCCACCACCATTACCAAGCAAGGTCTATGAGAAGCAATGTTACCTGCTCCTTCCACTGAATATAACAAAAAACCCTGGATGGAATGCATGTAGCAGCACCTATCTGAGGATGAAAAAGTGATTGGAATGAGGCAGATTAGAGCCAGAAAACAGACTTCGGGCCAGCACAATCAATCTCATTCTGTCTCCTAGTTTTGCTGTTTACTTGGATAATCTTCCTTTGCTCTTCAGCCTTGTTTCCAATCTCTCCTTTCATTTCTCTATTCTTGCCTCCTGTTCCTTTTAAATTCTCTACTGTGGAGGTAAAATCAATCTATTAAGAGCATTTTCTTTCTGTATGTAATTTTCAGATATATTTTGTTACAGCTTGCACCTATGGTTAAAAGTGGCAAATTAACACATATCACACTGTGTCATTTTCTGGAGTGTGCTTCATGCTACTGTTATTACTGGTTTTAGCATTTTAGGGAAAATGACATAGTTGTTGAGAACAGTTGCTGTAGCTTGTGTGCCAGTATCAATGGTGTCTGTTGGTCATCAACAATACTACAATCCAATAAAAAACAGAACTGGTTCTATTCCAGACAAGACACCAACTTTTAATCCCTAAAAATTCAAACAGGCAAGACCTTAGGACAGACTCACAAGCCAAAAGCCATCTTTCTTTTGGTGAAATTTTTTGAAAAGAAATCATTTCCTACAAGGTCTTGGTAATCGTTATAAAGCTACCTACCACAAGCAATTTAGGAATGTCAACAGAGAAAACAAACAACAGGAAATGAGAAAACCTGGAAGCAAGATGAAACCCTACACTTCTTCCTCACTAAGGAAAAACCAGTAGGCACTCAGTTACCCAGCCGGACTTTCTGAAATGGTAGCAGAAGTAGCAAAGCAGAATAATCAGCATGTAGAATAAAACAAATCGGAAATAACTGCATAGTATACTAAAGAGGTTATGAATACAATAAAGGACATGGTTAATAACTCTAGAGGATATAAAGATAAAAAAAAGCAATGCAGAAACTTAGGAAAGTGGTGGAAATAATTATAGGAAAGAACTACCATGCATAAAACAGATAAACAGGATAGTAAAAACTCTGTTGAAAGTATATGCAGCAAAATTAAGCAATATGAAGACAGAATATCAGATCTAGAATACAGGTTTTCAGTCATCACCTACCACACAAAAGACTTCTTTTTTATTGTTGTTGTTTTTTTCCTCACCATGTAGTGCAGGATAGCCTTCTACTTACTTATGGAGCTTGTACTGGCGTCGAACTAAAGGTGATTCTCCTGCCTTAGATACGCAACTGCTGAGATTACAGGCTTGCACCATCATGCCTAGCACATGACAACTTCTTAAAAACAGCAAGGGACCATAATAAAAATCAATCTAACAACTGATAGATGATGCAAAGAAGAATAATATAAGATTAATGAGAATCAATGAAAAAAATCTTCTGATTTCTGATAAAGAAAAACAAGTTCACAGAAATAATACCAGAAAACTCCACAAGTATGGAAAAAGAATAGGCAGATAAATAAGGAATAAAACACAACACTTAGGCATGATCTCACACACACACACACACAAACAAACCAAGGAATATAACAGTCAGGATTACAGAAATTCAAGAAAACAGCGAATTTAAGGTTGTTCAAGAAAATAAACAAATCAAGTAAAAATGAAAATATCACTATCACAGCATACTTCTCTACACAAACCCCAAGTCATGGAAAGCTTGGAGTGAAGCACTTCTGCCCAAAGAAAAAAAGAACCTCCAACCAAGATTGATGTACCCTGCAAAACTGCCTTTCAAAATTGATGGAGAAAGAAAACACTGCCATGACAAAGAACACCTGAGGAAACTCATAATCAGCAAGTCAATACTCCAAAAAGTTCTGAAGGATATTCGAGGAAGGAAAGGAAGGGGAAAGAAAAGAAAAGATAAAGAAGGAAAAAATGGAAATAAATCTGATAAAGAAAACCAAGTTCACAGAAATAATACCAGAAAACTCCACAAGTATGGAAAAAGAATAGGCAGATAAATAAGGCATAAAACACAACACTTAGGCACAATCACACACACACACACACACACACAATACACCAAGGAATATAACAGTCAGGATTACAGAAGGATGAAGGATTAAAAGGAGGGAAGGGGGATGGTGAGAAAAAGAAGAACCAAGATATAGGAATAAATTTCATAGGATGTATGTGATCATCATGTATATGAAATGTATACCATAAAATTAATTTCAAAAACAATAAAAGAAAGCTGAGGCAGAAGCCAAGTATGATGGCACACACATGTAGTCCCAGCAATCTGGCAAACAGAGGCAGGATGACTGGAAATCCAAGCTCATTCTGGGCTATTACGTAATTTAGAAAGAACTTATGTTAAAAAAAAATTTCTAATGCCAGGCTATTATTATCACACACAAAAAATCAATAAAGGACAAGGTGGAACACTTCATAATGTATAAAATATTATTCAAAATTTTAACACACCAAACTGGGTATGACACTAGCTCATTACCCAAGTACTCAAGGATGCTGAGACAGGAAGTTCATTGTGAATTCGAGGCCACCCTGGACAAACTGAAGGTCAGCCTGAACTACAATAGTGAGACTCTGTGTTAAAAACTAAACATTTTTCTTCACTTGTAATACAGAAGTACTACAAGAAGCATATCTGTTTTTCTATGTATTCTAGCCAAGCTGCCTAGAGCACTGCTTGGCATGTGATGTTTACACTGCTTTCTCAACTTGATTGGATTAAGAGACACTAGAAGGGTGTCTGGATCGTATGGAGGATAACCTAACAATAGATTAACCCTCTGATGCGTTCACAGTTGAACAGGCTACCTGGAGGTAGAGGCTAATTGGAGGAAGGACATTATTGGGTCAGGATTCTGAAGGGCATACCTTCTCTTGGGTGCTTTTCTTCTGTTTCTGCATCCCCACTACCACGAGGCGAGCGGCTTTCATCCACCAAGCCTTCCCTGCATGACATTTCTGCTTCGCCACAGTCCTAGAAGCAACAAACGAAAGTGAGCATGGAAAGATACTTCTGAAACTGTGAGTCAAAATAAAGTTTTCCTCCTTTAAATTGTGTATGTTAGGAATTCACACTCAGAAATGAGAAGTCAAGCTATATGATGTATTTCTCAAACGAATGAAATCTGCTTTACTCTCAAAATCCAGCTCAATGGCCATTCTTGCCATGGTCCCACCAAAGAACAAAGAAACTTATTAACTTCTGAAATGCTTAGGGGTGGAGATCAGTAAGAAGAATAAATCCAAAAGCATTCTGGTCCAATCTTAAGGCATTACATTTTTCTCTACAATATAAGGATAATACCAGGCACATATACCACAATAAACGACTTTGATATACCTTCAAAGTTCATTTTCACAGTGAAAATAAACTACATATCATGTTATATTTGTTGACTTATTCAATATATAAAGAGCTTATTATATGTCAGGCATGATTTTGGCATTGGAATACAGCATTGTGAAAAAGGACAAAGAAAACAAGTAAGAGAAGAACATAATTTCTCATGCTGGTAAATGTTAAAAATACAAGAAGAGGGTCACAGAGGGTCAGGTGAGGGGGTACAGACCTCCAGTCCAAGCACTGAGCACACTGAGGCTGGAAGATCACTGTGAGTTCAAGGCCAGTTTGCTCCACATAAGGAGACCCAGTATCAAAATATAAACAAAAAGACAGACAGACTGACGGAGGTTATGATCAGTTCTAACTTAGATCAATGCCTAGTACAGACATGAAAAAAAAACTCAGAGCTTAAAAATGGTCAAACCATTTTATCAATTAATTTCACATTTATAACTGTAGGAAAAAAATGGAAAGTTTAGGCACTAAAGTCAGGTGTGCTGGCTCAGGCCTACAGTCACAGTAATCAGGAGGCTGAGTCGGGACCAGCCTGAGTTATGCAGAGTTCATGCCCAACATGAATTACATAGTGAGATTCTTTCTCAAAACAAAATAAGACAAAAACAATAAAAAAATCCCAAAAAGAAAAAAGAAACAAAGCTTTAGGCATTATTATTTGCATTGAAAGGTAGAAAAAAAAATGTCACAAGTTTGGGTCCAGAATGCCCCCCCAGTAAGCCTCATGTCTTTAGAGGTTTAGAGAGTGGAAGGTGACTGATCGTGGGGACACTATACCCATATCAAGTAGATGTACCCACTAATGAGTGCAGCAGCTGAATGTGCTGTTGGGGGAGGGGCCTGTTTGAAGGTGGGTTACTGGGAGTTTCAAAAGGAAGCGTGCACCTCTCTCTGGGCCACTGCCTTCTGCTTCCTGACCACCAAGACATAAGCAGCTTTCCTTAACTTGCTCCTTCCACCGTGCAGTTTCTGCCTTGCAGCCCACTGACCAGGAACTCAAAACATGAGCACAAACACAATTCTCCTCCTTTAAATTGTGGATGTGAGGTACTGTATCCTAGCAATGAGAAAGTGACTAAGACAATAGTCAGAATGAAAATATTCATACAAAGGTTAAAAAGATAATATCTGATTTTTTTGCTTGATGGTGCTGGGGAATAAACTTAGGGACTTCACACTGAGCTGCATCCCCAGGCCTCTGAATTGTGATAAAGGGTCTTGTTAAGTTACCCAGCCTAGGCAACAGCTTGAAGTCCTCC
>RJWM01004638.1:49522-99603 GCA_004363535.1 Dasyprocta punctata | reverse complement strand
CAGCCTTGCGCCTGCCAGAGCAGGCACTTAAGCCACTGAGCCAAACTCCCGGCCCTGGTTTTTTGAGGCAGGGTCGCACTATGTAGCTCAGGTCGGCCTTGCGCCGCGTTGTAGCCCAAGCCGGCCTCGAACTCACAACGCTCCGCCTACCTCAGCCTCCCGAGTGCTGGGATTAAAGGCGTGCGCCACCACGCCCGGCAAAACCAAAAATTTTTAAAAGGGGTCTAGTAATGTAGCTTAGTGGTAGACCTTTTGCCCAGCACATATAATGAATTCAGTGGTGATAGGGGTGTCACTTATCTCTAGTCACAGTAGTTCAACTGAAAAAAAAACATTGATTTTTTAAAAATATTGAGTTTGCTGAATCATTTCCAACTAATTCTTTTTGGCTCAAACTCCAAATTTTAGAACTCCCCCCCTTTTTTTCTTTTTTCCTGGTTTTGTGTTCATGTGCATATACAATAAAGATTGAACCCAGGGCCTTACACATAGCTTACATGCATCTTACAGCTGAGTTACAACACTAGCCTTTTATTTGTTGACTGTAGTAGAAATATGTGAAATGATGAGAACCTTTGTAACTGTCTGGTATAAAGCATGAAATGATTAATTCTGATTGGAATTCTGATCTTGAAGATCTTCCAAACTAGTTAAGAACTAGTTAGGGAGATAAAGATTTACCTAAATAGATTATATAGATATTTATGCATATACATAGCACACTTCTTTGCCAACTGAATTCCTATTCATTTGTACTCTGCAGCTAGGTGTGGCTTTGTAATGAAATTCTGTCCAGAAATTCTGTCTAGAATAATAAATCTACTGGGTAAAACTCTGGGGAGAGCATCTGTTTTTGTTTTTGTTTTTTAATAAAAAGAGAGACTTGGTAAGCCTCCATTCACCCTATGCCCTTCTTTTCTAAAATTTAGATGTGGTTCTCAGTAGAGCAGTTATCTTTGGCCCATGAGTAGACTGACAAGTAGAGGAAAATCTCAAGGGAATTGAGGAGTCACTGGCCTTTAGGTTATTTAGCTGCAATGCCAGCATTTGTTGACCTCTTAATTTTTTTTCCAACACTGGGGATTAAACTTAGGGCCTCCTACCTGAGAAGCATATACTCTACATTTTTAACCGAGATATTGCGTTAGTATAAAAATGAGTAGTAAATGTAGGATTTCAGTATAGGATGTTAAGTATAAGAAGAGACCTAAGAGATTTTCAGGAGAAAAATAAAAAAGGATAAGCATAAAGTAAGCAAAGCATGTTTCAGAAGGAAATGATGGTGTGAAAAAAGGTACAGGGAGAAAAGCATTAAACAAAACCAGTATCTAGACTGGAGGTGTAGCTTAGTGGTCAGTGTTTGCCTTGTGTGTGTAAGGCACCGGGCCTCAGCAATAGCAAAACAATAACAAACAAACAAAAAACCCTGAGACAAAACAAAACAAAACAACAACAACAATAAAAACCAGTATCTTAATTTCCATAAGAGGTAATGAGTTTATGTACTAATTTGGTGCGCTAAGTATATAAAGAAAAGGAAGTTACTAGCATAAATGCAGTGACCAGAAATATTTGTCAAAAACTTTTTATGTATTCTTGGAATATATGCTGCAATGCCAGCATTTGTTGGCCTCTTAATTTTTTTCTTGCATCTACTAACTGCAAATTGGAAATAGTGCTCAGCGCCATTCACGGACTGCAGGGGGAAAGAACCAGGCCTCACCAGGAGGTGTTCCCCGCTGGGAAACCATATCATTTTCATTATTTTGTTGGGTTGGGTTTTATTCTCTTTTGTTTTGTTTGATTATGTTAAATCTGATGGCATGAGCAGCTGTTTGAAAGATAGCAAGACGTATTATGGTAGCCATTTTGGACTTACTATTGGCTTGTTTTGAACTCCTTTATTACATTCATTGTTTTGTTTTTATTGTTTCTATTCTATTCTGTTCTGTTTGATTTTTACTATGTCTGAAGGTATCTGTAGCTACTTGAAGGCAACAAAAGGCATTATGGTAACTATTGTTGGTTTCATAAGGTTTTGTAGTCCTGTATCACTTATACTGGTTTGTTTTGATTGATTTTATTCTGTTTTATTTTCCTTGGTTTTATCCTCTTTAAAAGAAAAAGAAAAGAAAAAGAAAAAAGAAAGAGTAAATAAGATCCAAAATGTAAAATAGATATTGTGAAAGTGAAAGGGAGAGAAACTGCTCAAAAGGAAAGAACACCTGGGATAGGGGAAAGGAGGAAAGAAAGAAGGGAAAAGATTTTATAAACATATATATATATGATATATATATGATATATATATATATCATATATATGATAACTATACTACTAATCTCTGTTAGCTCATCAGAAAGAACTATTTGTACTTTCATTGCTTAATCATTTTTTCATGCCTGTATCTTGTTATCTGAATCTACTGTTTTTTTTATTTTAAAGAGAATAAAACAAACCAAAAGAAAACCAAACAGAACAAAGCAGATCAGAACAGAACAATATAAACAACACAGGACTTCAAAACGAGTCAACAGAAAAGCAACAGTGGCTACCATAATGTCTCTTGTTTTCTTTGAAATAGTTGAACCACTACTTTGAAGATAACAATTCACAATATATTAACCATTGTTAATCTCTTATTATTTTATTTTGAAATTCTTTATCATTGTTTTTATTTTTTTTGTTGTAAAATTAAACAAGATCCAAATAAAAAAAATTAGAAATAGAATCGTTGATTGGGAATAAAAGTTGTGGTTCCACATATAATCTTCCCTGTTGTGACAGCACCACAACAGAAGTGGAAAGTAGGTTGATTCACTAGGCATGTATTCTTGGGATATGGTCAAAATCAGAGTTCCTGCCCTCGTGGAGTTTAATTCCAAGGTCATGAAGGTTTACATATGAATAGTGAAGTGTAGGCACAGAATGTAAACTAGTTTTTCCCCAGAAACTTGATGACAAAAGGAAGAGAAAAATAGGTCCATTTGACATTATAAACAAAACAAATATAAAGTCTCTTTAAGGAAGAAAAGAGGTAGACTGGCTAGGGATTTGGACCTCCGAGGAATGGCACATCAGTAAATTCTCCGCTGAATTATTTGCAGGTGCCTGTGCCCTTGAGCTATATCCCTGGCAATTCTCTGCAGAATTTTCCAAATTTTTCCTCAAATGTCTGGGACTGAGTCCTGAAAAAGCCAACAACGGGAAATACCAGCAGGCACAAAAAGAAGCTTCTAGAAAAACCTGTTCCATCTGGCCAATGGACCAGAAATAGGTCAGATCTGGTAAGACAAAAAGGTTTTAGACAACTGTGATCATACCCTAACCAAATAGCATAGAGAAAATTTTGGTCCTACCATCTTGTTGCAAGAAGGAAAGTTGGAACATCAGGAAGCAAGAAGAACATAAATAGTTAAAAAAAAAAGTATATATACTTATTCTTGAGTTTTCTACATTATAGTCAAGTCTGAAGCCCTCCTTTTGCTATAAAGAATCCACCTACTTTCCTCTTCTTTTGTGGTGTTGTCACAACAGGGAAGGTTGTATATGGAATCACAACTTTTATTCCCACTGAATAGTACTGTCCCCAGTTTGTAGGTAGTAGATGCGAGAGAGGAGAAACAGATATTCTTCTCCCTCCTAGCCATAGTGGGGTCTACAGAGGCCTATTGGGGAATCCAAATATCCATCCCTACTCAACCATAACATGGGACCAAGAAACGCTCTATCCCTCTGTAATGGTTGACCTAGTTCATCAATCTGATTGGTTTGAGAGATACTTAGGACAGCAGTAAGCACATTTTGATTATGTCTGGATAGGTCTTGGGGGTCTGACCTCGGGGACTATATTTGGTCCCTGGCCCTTTTCTCTCTGTTCTTTCACCCTTTTCTCTGCTCCCTGGCTGTCTTGAGGTGAGCAGCTCTCCTCCACCATGTCTTACCACCATGATGTTCTTTCTGACTTACCTCAAACTCACAGCAATAGAACCAAAATGGACATAGAAGTCAAAATGAACATTTGAAACCACGAACCATAAAAAAATCCTTCCTCCTGACTTTCTTTTTCTGCATGGCTCTCAAGAGCATCAAGAAGAGTGAAAAAAAAAAGCCAGGTGTGGTAGCGCACACCTTTAATCCCAGCACTCCGGAGGCTGAGGTAGGCGGAGTATTGTGAGTTTGAGGCCAGCTTGGGCTACAACGTGAGCAAGGCCGGCCTGACCTACATAGTGTGACCCTGCCTCAAAAAAAAAAAAAATAGGGCCAGGATTTTGGCTCAGTGGCTTAAGCACCTGCTTGGCAGGTGTGGGGTTGTGAGTTCGATCCCGGTACTGACCAAAAAAAAAAAAAAAAAAAAAAAGAAGAGTGAAAAAAGCCAATCTCAAAGGTCACACACTGCATGATTTCATATATATGATATTCTAGAAATGAAAAAATTGTGGGGATAAAGAATAATTAGTAATTGCAAAGGGTTAGAAATTGGAAGGGGATACAGGCGATGGCTCCAAAGAGATACATAGGATCTGGGGATGTGGTTCAGTGATAGGGCATTTGCTTAGCACTAATAAGGCCCTGGGCTCAACTGCCAGTACCACAATAAAGTAAAGTAAAATACAATACAATACAATACAGTACAATACAATACCATATAATGCATTAGCACTAAGGATGTTTCTAGTGATGAGACACATGCTAAGTTCAACTTTCTGATTTTTTGATTGTACTGTAAGTACATTAAATATAACCACTGGAGCCCCAAGTGGGGAAAAAATGCTCCCATTAGGTGGAAAGGAGAGTGAGTAAACTGTACACAGGATCTTTATTATTTTTGTGATTTCCTGTGAGTCCATAATTATTTCAAAATAAAAGGTGAAAAAAGAAATCTGTCCATTGAGGATCAACAGTTTTTTGTTTAAAGCAAGGAAAATCTGCTGTATTTATAGGTATTAGGGATAGGGAAGGTGGAGGGGCAATATCTGTAGTGTTTTCCAGCTTTTTTGTAACACATGGCCCATATAATATGTACTAGATCTGTATATCCCCACAATGAAGGTTTACTTCCCACCAAGTTACCTTGAGTTTATATAATAAAAACAATAGATACAATGAATACATGGTTCTTTGCAATTCAGAGAATCATCTTTTCCACTTCACAAATATGGAAAAATCAACCTTGGACTTGAAAAGGGAAAATCTTAACTTTTTCCCATGAGGCAACAGGTATTTTGACTCTGAGAAGAGCTTGAAGCAGATTGTCTCTGTTGGAGGCAAGGTCATTTGCAAAGACTGAGGATGGCATAGGGTTAACTATGAACTTTAGAAATATCACCATGATTTGGAAAAGCTACCATGGCATACATGAGGAAGAGACAAAAGTAGTGAAGAAGGATCTGGATGTACAGCTCAATGGTGTGTGCATATCATGAGGGAGTCATGAGGGAGTCTCTCCTTAGCACCAAAAAGTAAATAAATAATAATTCATCAAGGGCTATGTGAAAGAGACTAAGGAGTCAGTGGAAAGATGGTAAGATACTTTACTTAACTATACTAATCCTCCTCTGGTTCTCGGTATTTTTGTCTATCTTTAGGACTATGACGATGTACCACAAACCAGGCAATCAGGATGACTTAGGGATTGTACTCAGTATGCTTCTAGAGGGGCAAAGGGAACTTCACAGTGAGACTGAATTTCTGTAGTTTGTATTAGAGTGAGAGTTATTTGATATATGCATATATAAGGAGAAACAAAATGTTTCTTACATGGCTATAGTTGTGAAATTTAACTTTGCAAATTAATATGAATTTAAAGTATCTGCATGATCTTGGTATTTTCCTCAGTAACACTGATAGCCTAGAAAATAGAAACAGATGACAGTCCCATTCTGTCTCTTCTATCATTTGAGTTGTATAAAAAGAATGGGGAAGACTCCTACATGAGCAAAATAAGTATAGCATTGTCAAGAAATATAGAATATTAAAGTGTTTCTTCTTTCCTCCAAAAGGTATTTCTTTTTAGTTGTTCTTACTACTTATGTCTAGGATTTGTCTTTCATTGATAAACCAGCTATCTTTGCACAGATAAAGTTGTAGAAGTTAGTGGAGATTTTTTTTTTTTTGGCAGTACAGAGGCTTGATTCTGGGGATTCATGGATGCTAGGCAAGCGCTCTAACAGTGAGCTACATTTCCAGCAGGGAAGCTTAATTCTTAAAATGCAATTGGAACATTTCCTGGGACTATTAAATATTTCCATATGCACAGGTTAAAATCCAGGATAAGAATTTATATGTTTCTTTCAAATTGAGTATATTACTCAATAATGTATTTCAAAACCTAATGCATCATATATTTTCCCAGTTTATCTTATTTTACCCTATTAAATGTTAACAAATTTCTATTTCATGATAAGAAAGAAATTCAAGCATGGGCTATATGTTTTCTCTTTCATAAAATAAATATATTCTGGAAGGAGTACCAAATTTATTTGAAGGAATGGTACAAGTGAAAGAATTTAAGTGAATGTTTTTGTATAATCATTAATTATTATACTTAGAAAAATATTGGTCATGTTTTCCTGCTTAACAGAAGATTTTTCACCATATTTTCATGAAGAATAATTTATCAAAATGTCTAGGTTTATCTGATCAGTTGTATATGACTAACAAGAATCCATCTGAGGAAGCAGGGTATGGTGGCACACATCTGTAATCACTGCACGTGGGAGCCTGAGGTAGGAGGATCACTGTGAGTTTGAGGTGAGCCTGGGTTACATAGTGAGTTTGAGGCCAACTTAAACTACATAGCAAGACCTTATCTCAAAAAACAAAACAAAACAAAAATTCCAGGAGGAAAAACCATATCTCTTAATTATTACAAGAAGAAAAATGTACATTTTACTATTTCAGTTGAAATACGTGTCATTGTTGCAAGGAACTGAAATGGGTTCACAATAAAGTACTTTCAAACACACAGTGTATTGCATCAGAAAAAAAAACTTTGCAGAGCAAATACAATGAAAACAAGACTTCAAAGAGAATAAGAATATACAAATATTTAAGGGTTTGGGATGTGGCTCAGTGGTAGAGTGCTTGCCCATTATATGTGAGGCCCTGGGGTTGATCCCTGTCACTGACAAAATTTTTTTAATGGCAAAGGAGAATATTTATCCATGTTTTTTTGAAAATAATAATAGTAGTTAGCAATTATTGTGGTATTTATACTTCATGTATCTATTTTTGTTTTTAAAATATGTTTTTAAAACATATTTTAGAAATTGAATCCTTTGGAATCATTAAAATGTATTGAAAAAGTACTAGATTTCAACTTAAAATGTTAGGCAGGGAGGTTATAGCATCAAAACAAGGTGAAAATATGGTTGTCATAGGCATCAAGAGACATTCTACTAATGAGCTGGGTGAAATGGGAGAGAAAAAAAATCACTAAAGACAAGTTGAGTGGAAAAGTTCTGACACATAGAATGGGCCTGGGGTTGTCCAGATCATGGTCATAGCACAAAGTTCCAAGCTTGAAATCTTGGATATAAAGGAGTTGTCTGTCAAATAAATTATGTAGGCCCTTGCAGATTCACCAGAGACGTTCAGCTTCTATGTATGTATGTATGCATGCAAGTATGTAAGTATGTATGCATGTATTGTGTTGGGGTTCAAACCTGGTACATTTTTAAATGCAACAGAAAGGTTTGACATGGTGGTGCAATTGTAATCCCAGCACTCTTGGAGGCTGAGGTAGGAGCATTGCAAGTTGGAGCCCAGTTTAGGCAACTAAAAGTTTGAGACTTAATGAAACTCTATCTCAAAATTAAAAATATAAAAAAGAGCTAGGAAAGTAAGCTTAGATTC
Organism: Dasyprocta punctata; assembly: GCA_004363535.1. NCBI lineage: Eukaryota > Metazoa > Chordata > Mammalia > Rodentia > Dasyproctidae > Dasyprocta > Dasyprocta punctata. The sequence continues at coordinate 91,749 of RJWM01004638.1, read as the reverse complement.
AAAGGCTCTTGGATCAACCCTTAATACTGCAAAAACAAATAAGTAAAAACTGAAAACAACCAACCAAACAAATAGAAAAACATGCATATAACCCTATCATATGATTATAAATTGCAAAACATCCTAAGTAAAAAAGTATAAGCTACCTAAATGTTCAACATTTGAAGAACACTTAAGTGCACTATAGCCAGTAATACAGTTATTAAAAACAATATTTATAAATAGCAAAATAGAGTAAATCTTTTCTATAGAAGAATTCCAAGGTATATACATAGATACTCCCTTAAGTTCCTATGTGCTCTCCCTTTCCCATGTTCTTGGGAGTAGACTTGACTCTGATTTATTTATAAAGAATGACTAGAGAACTGGGAATTTAGCTCAGTGGCATAAGCACCTGCCTGGCAAGCACAAGGTTATGAGTTTGATCCCCGGTACCAAAACAAAACAAAACAAAACAAAAGAATGACTAGAGAAATACAAAATAGTAACCTTTTTCTCCCTGGTACTGGATATTGAACTCAAGGTTACCACTGAGCTACATCCCAGCACTTTCATTTTCTTTTATTTTAATTTTTTGAGGCAGGGTCATACTATGTACCTCAGACTGGCCTTGAACTTATTATGTAGTGGAGACTGGCCTCAAACTCATAGTGATCCTCCAGCCTCAGCCTCCCCAAGTGCTGGGATTATAGGTGTGGACCACCGTGCCCAACTTCATCATCTGTACTTTTCGTTTTGAGACAGGGTGTTGCTAGCTTTATTATCTGTATTTTTTATTTTTTATTTTGAGACACGGTGTCCCAGGCTAGCTTCAAACTTGTGATCCCCCTGCCTCAGACTCCCAAATAGCTTTATAGTAGAGAAATATAGCAGTTGTCACTTGAAGCACATGATGGAGATTAACATCACTAGTGATTCATGTTGGTAACATGTACCCTTGATGTGACATGATGAGACAGGCTCATCACTTCACTGTTGTGGTAGCCTTTCCAAAAAATCCACATGATCAGTGTCATCTTCCCCCCGTCCCACCCCAGACTGAGAATCTAACTCACAACCTTGCACCTGCCAGGCAGGTGTTTAAACCACTGAGCCAAACTCCCCACCCTTGATCAGTGTAATCTTAAGGAAAGCATTAGACAAATTCAATGTAGGGAACATTCTATAATATACTTGGGTAGAATTCCTTAAGACTGCTACAGTCAAGAAAAGTAAGACAAAACCGAGGAGTTGTCATAGACCAGAACAGACTTGGAAGAATATGACAGCTAAATGTAATGTGGTATACTGGATAAGATCCTGAAACAAAAAGACAACATTAATGGAAAAATTGGTTAAATATCAATATAGGTAGCTGTGATATACCAATGTCAGTTTCTTAATTTTGACATGTACTATGGTAATATAAGATGTTAACAATAGGGAAATATAGCAAAAGGTATTTAATAACTCTCTGAACTATCTTGGAAACTTTTCTATAAATGTAAACTTCCTCAAAAATGAAGTCTACTTAAAAGCTAATTTTATAATTAAAAACATGGGACTAGAAAAGTGATATTTAGATATGGGCATTTAAAAAATTCCTTGCTATTTTGATTTTCCAAGTATTTTATAATTTACACATAAACTAAACTTTTTTCAATGCCATCTGAGATTTTTATGTTATTCTAGATTAACAGAGCATTCTCTTTTTTTCTTTTTTCTTTCTGGTACCAGGGATCGAACTCACACCCTCGCGCCTACCAGGCAGACACTTAAGCCACTGAGCTAAATCCCCAGCCCTATTTTTTGAGATAGGGTCTCACTATGCAGTTCAGGCTGGCCTTGAACTCACTTTGTAGCCCAGGCTGGTCTCGAGCTTGCAATGATCTTCCTGCCTCAGCCTCCTGAGTGCTGGGATTAAAAGTGTGCACCACCATGCCCAGCTTAATAGAGCATTCTTATGCAGAAGTCTTCTAGCCACTTTGGAAGAACTCACTTAAAAGTTATGAGATTTCATATCAAAAAGTGAAAAGAAGAAAAAAAAAGGCTAGGTGTGTCAAGCTCAGTGGAGAAACAATTGCCTAACATGGGCAAGGCCCTGGGTTCAATCTTAAATTCTAAAAAATGTATGAAATGTGGAAGGAAAGAAGGAAGGAAGGAAGAAAGAAAGAGAAAAAGAGACAAACACAAGCCAATGAGATACAACACTATGCTTATTAGAATGGCCAAAATCAAAAACAATGACAACACTAAGTGTTAATGAGAATGTGGAATAACAGAAATTCTCAGTCATTGTTAATGGGAATGCAAAATGGTGCAGCCATTTTTGAACACTTTGGTAATTTCTTATAAACATTAAGTACACTCTTGGCATATGAACCAGCAATCGCACTCTTTGTTATTTACACGAGTTCAAAATTTATATTTACACCAAAACTGCACGAACACTACCTTTATTCATAATTGACCAAAAGTGGGAACGACCAAAATGTTCTTCACTAGGTAAAAGGGTAAACTGTGGGAAATGTAGACAATGAAATATTATTTAGCACTGAAAAGGAATGAGCTATCAAGCCAGAAAAGACATGAAGGAAGCTTAAGTGAAGATTACAAAGTAAAAGAAACTAATCTTAAAGACTACACACAACACAATTTCAACTATATGACATTCTAAAAAAGAAACAACTATGGAGACAGTGAAGAAGATCAGTGATTGCTAAGGGTAGGGATAAGGATGGATGAATAGGGGGAACACAGAAGATTTTTAGTGCAGTGAAATTCCTCTGTAAGATATAATGCTGGATACATGTCATTAAGAATTAATCTGAAAAAAAAAAGAATTGATCTGAATCCACAAAATGTATAACACCAAGGGTTAAACCTACTGTAAATCATGGATTTTGGATGATGTGTCAATGTATAATAAAGCGGAACAAACATACAGAGAGTTCTGCATGTGTAGAGGTAGAGACTTTATGAGATGCATCTGTATCTTCTCCTCAATTTTGCTGTGTATCTAAAACTGCTTTAAAAATTAAACCATGAGCAGGCATGGTGGCACATACCTACAAACCTAGCACTTGGGAGTCTGAGGTAGTAGGACTGAGTTCAAGGCCAGCCTGGGCTGCAAAGGTCAGCTCAAAGGTCAGCCTAGAATACATATTGAGATCCTGTCTCAGACAACTCAAACAACAACAAGAATAACAAAAACTGGGTGTGGTGATGCATACCTCTAATTCTAGTGGTAAGGGGAATGAGGCATGAAGATTGAGAGTTCAAAACCAGCCTGAGCTACACAGAAAGTTCAAGGCCAGCCTGTAATAAAACTGTTTCAAAAAAGTAACAACAACAAAGAATCTTTTAAAAAATCAACAGTAAAAGCAGATAAACATAAACAATTCCAAAATAGCAGTGAAAAGAGTAATTTGTCATCTAATAGTTCTTAGAATTCAAGTTTTGATACTGAACTTTTACCTGTTTACCTGGTTGGATTTTAGACCTGTCCATAGTACAATTGTCTCACTACACACAGAAGAAGATGAGTTTTCCCCTAGTCTGTGATTACAATCAAGAAAGTCATACAAAATACTAAACCATGCAAAATATGTACTTATGACTTAATTGAATCCTTATAATACCCTAATAAAAGGGAAGAATCATTATTGACATTTCACTGGTAAGAAAATAAATGTAACAGTGGGGCGTGGTGGCGCATGTCTTTAATCTCAGCACTTGGAGGCTGAGGCAGGAGGACTGTTGTGAGTTCGAGACCAGTCTGGGCTACAAAGTGAGTGCAAGGGCACCCTGAATGGCATAGTGAGACTCTGTCTCAAAAAACTGGGCCAGGGCTTTAGCTCAGTAGCATAAGCATCTACCTGGCAGGTGCAAGGTTGTGAGTTTAATCTCTGGTACCACATGTACATGACATAATGGAGTCATGATTAGAGGTCAAGTTTAACTCCAAAGCCTTTTCCTATACCACATCAGAATTTTGGCTATAAGTTTCTTCATTGTTATTGTACATCCAGGTAACTTACTCTTTCCACTTAATTTTACATTTTTTTAAAAATAAGACCTTCATTTTCTGGCTTACAGCTCAAACTCACATTTCCTCCTAATCAATAAGCCTGTAAGAAAATGCATCACCAAATTGTAGCATAGCACCATATCTACCATTTCATTTACCATTAAAGGTTTTTCAGGAAAATGAAGGAGAAATTCCATTATCAAATAACTTGCAAACAGTTTCAAAGTTACTAGTGTTAACAAAAAGATGGAATGCTTTGATCAGTTTTTGAACTCTTAAATATTTTGGTATGCAATTTTAGCCAATTTGAATGTTTTATTTTTCTATTATTTTTTCCAGTAGCAGTCATTGTGCACTGAAGAAAACATGAACAGTAAACAAATAACTTTCAATAGTTTAAAAACCTCTTTTAGAAGTCTATGAAACATACTAATAAATTTACAGTTCTGTGATCTTATTCTAGATAAAGCGGAACATCTTTGTTTGACTCTACATTTCTCAAATTCACTTGTTTGAATTCCCCTTTTCACAGTGTATGAGTTTAAAATTTCTCAAGTTGTATTCTGTTCTCATAAAACACTCTGATAGGGGTCAGGGATATAGCTCAGTGGCACAACCACCTGCCTGGCAAGCACGAGGTCGTGAGTTCGATCCCTGGTATCCCCCACCTCCAAAAAAAAAAAAAACACTCTGATGAAGTTGACCTTGAAGAATCAAAGGCACCGAACCAGGCATGGTGGCACAGTCTATAATCCCAGCACTCTGGAAGCTGAGGCAGGAGTATTACTATGAGTTCAAAGTCAGCCTAAACTAAACAGTGTGACCCTGTCTCAAAAAATTAAAAAAAAAAAATCAAAGGCACAAAGATAATTTTTAAATGCATTATCAAATTATCAGGTTAGTGGGCTTATTGACCACAGCAAGAGGTTTTTCCACTTTCAGAGCTGCACTCAAGTGCCAAAATCAGGAAGTGAGAACACACAGGAAAGTGAAGATGATAGTAGAAAAAATAATAAGGGTATAAAGGGAAAAGGCACAAACAACAGGTGGAAGAATAAAGTAGAGGTGGTACATGGACATGTGGGATAGGGGCACCTTAACTGAAATTGGACACCAGATGTAAGAAAGAAGCAAACAGAAAATCTGAGGTGAAACATAACCAGGGTACATAGTGATTTTTTTTTTTTTTTTTTTTTTTTTTTTTTTTTTTTTTTGCGGCACCAGGGATTGAACTCACAACCTCACGCCTGCCAGAGTAGGCGCTTAAGCCGCTGAGCCAAACTCCGGGCCCTAGTTTTTTGAGGCAGGGTCGCACTACGTAGCTCAGGCCGACTTTGCACTCGCGTTGTAGCCCAAGCTGGCCTCGAACTCACAACGCTTCTCCTACCTCAGCCTCCCGAGTGCTGGGATTAAAGGCGTGCGCCACCACGCCCGGCTACACATAGTGATTTTTTTAAAAATTCCACTGGAATAGCTCATAGTCTATTCAGCCTTCACAATAGGCATTCACAGGTCACCTGTCAATCTCTGTCCCTGCCTTGTCCTTGTCCTTCTATGCAATTTACCTAGAGCATCCAGATTCAAAGACTTCTCTGACTCCAAATGAAAAAACTCTCTTCGGCACATTGGTAAACCAATGAAGGAGTATAGTTAGTCACTGTCTCACAAGACAACACATCTTAGTTCTTTCTCACGTCAGAAACACAGCTTTGTGGGCGCCTTGATTTTTAGGAGGTGGAAGGCCTAGCCTGGATTTATCACATCCCATCTCTGACTGAAACAGCTTTTTGAGTGGTGCTTTTTATTTTTCCTACATTTTTGCTGACTTTTCACTATTTCCCCATGACAAGGGTGGGTTAGAAACACCTACGATCCCAGCATTTGCGAGTGTGAGGCAGAAGGACTGAAAATTCAAATCTCATCTGAGCAATTTAGCAAGACCCTGTCTCAAAATAAACAAAGGGTCTGGGGTTGCAGTTCCGTGGTAGGTTTGTGCACATACACACATAGATCAATAATTACTGTAAACACCATTAAGTGTAAGGTGTATTATTAGTACTATGTATTAAGATTGGGAATTATGCCCCACAATGAATGTAATCATTATGTACTACAAACATTTGCTTATAAAAATGAAAAAGATGGGAAATTATGTAAAAGGTGTGAATGGAATATCATTGCTCAGTCTGTCATAAGTATAAAATTTCATTTAGTAACATTTCCTTTGAAATGAATGTATTTGTAGTAAAACTAATGCTTTTAAAGGGTAAAACTTAAATACATGAAAAATTCAAGTCAAAACAAATACCTTCATGTGTCTTTTCATCTGTTCCCTCAACCTAAATGATTAGGACTCAAGAATTTATCACCTGCTCCTTCCTCTCATTTGTTAAATAAATATTTAATGAAAAAAGTTTTTATTGAAGACCTGTAAAGGGTAGCTCTGATGAATAAGATGGTGCTGACTTTTAAGAGGTTTAAAAACTAGTGGAAAAGATTGTAAATAAGAAACTATGCCATTGGAAGATGAGATTAGAGCCTTTCCAGATTGTGAGTTTTGGGTTGAGTCCTTTAGGTCCCGAAAGAGTTAAACAGAATGAGCTGGTAGTGGGGGAAAGCTGGGGAATAGGGTAGGGTACAGGGAGATTATTAGGAAATTTGAAGCTGGAATAAGAGTACTGGGCAGCTTTTACTTCCAGCATCTTTTTCTAATTATAAGCCATCTAGCCCGCAGCTTTGCTGCCTCCCTGTCCCACCTAAAGGCCATGTGGCATCACAAAAAGGCATGCCCTTGAGAACCCACGAGTTGGAAGGTTGCCTGGGCCACTTGACTCCATGTGTAATTCTGGGCAGCTTGCTTAATTTCTGTGAGCCCGTTTTCTCATCCGTACAATAGGAATAGTACCACTCTGATTACATGAGGCAATGTGGGTCAAGTTCCTATCTCAACACGTTTAAGTGGCCTGCCCTCTCCTGCTTGCTTGCTTTGGAAATCGTACTCCCCCCACCCCCCATGGGGGAAGGGTGTACTGTATCAAGCAGGGCTGGGAGGAGCACAATTCTTAGCAGTTCAGCAAAGCTCTCCAAATGGCTTTGTGCCCATCCTCCTTCCCGCCTCCTCTCTTATCCTTCTGCCCCCTCCTACTCAGGTTCACAACTGCTGCTCCCAGGGATCCTGGGCTTTTGTTCTCTGGAGGCTTAAACTACCATCTCATTTCCCTTGGCTTATTGTTTAAATGGTGGCACCTATTGTCTACAGACTATCACGAGTTGAAATTGGCAAAATTTACAGATAGCAAGTACTAAGCATCATACTTAGTTCAACACTAACACATCAACTATCAATAATTGGTATTAACATATCAATATCTATGTTTTACTTCCTGAGAACCCCTTCACATCCCCTTTTTACTTGTTGCTATAGTAATTTAGTACTATACTATGTTTAAATATTAGTTATAATTTATCTACTACATGCCTCTCTTCCCCACAAGATTTTGAATTCTTACATCCTGTAGTAGCACTCCTAGAGTAGTTTCTCAAACTTGAATATCTTAAGAAACACCTGGGGACCTTGTTAAACTGCAGATTATGATTCATTAGGTCTGAGGAGGGAGTGAGCTTCTAACAAACAGCCAAAAGGCTGCTAGGCCCTGACCACACTTGGAATTGTGAGACTGTAAGGGGTTTAAAACAAAGGAGGTACACAAAAAAATGACTGTAGGACAATGCCTTGGTCTCTGTCACTCAGTATCTTGGAAGTTTCCTCAGTACATCTTTTTGCCTATTTCCTTGTGCATGATCTACTTATTTATTTACTTATTTTTTTCTTGCTACGTAGTCCATGTTGGCCTTGAACTCACTATATAGCTCAGGCTGGCTTTGAACTCAAGGCACTTCTCCTGCCTCGGCCTCCCAAGTGCTGGGATTACAGGAGTGCACCACCATGCTTAGCTTTTTGGACATGATTTGGCACCAACACGTAACAATTATTCTTACGTGTAATTACACCTTTCCTTACCTTCCTCAGAGTCATCAATCTCACATAAATAGGTCATTTAGCAAGTACTACAGTTTCTCCAGCTTATTTCTACTATTGTCTCTCTTGAAATAGCAAGAATAACTTTTTCAAGAATACTCATTTTTACCTCTCACATTTTTATTTTTTATTTTTATTTTTTTGTTACCAGGGATTGAACTCAAAACCTCATGCCTGCCACGCAGGCACTTATGCCACTGAGCTAAATCCCCGGCCCCATTTCTTGAGACAGGGTTTCACTATGCAGTTCAGGCTGGCCTTGAACTCACTTTGTAGCCCAGGTTGGTTTCAAACTCATAATGATCCTCCTGCCTCAGCCTCCTGAGTGCTGGGATTAAAGGGGTGCACCACCACACCCAGCTCTATTTTTACCCCTTTTTTGTCCTGCAACATCTGGTAACTCCCTGGTATACAACAAAGTGACTTAAATTTTAAGATGAGAAACTTGAAGACATTGCTCAACATTTCCCTCTCCCTTGCCAGTCAGTTTTTCTTTTTTCTCCACAAGTAATCCTCTGCATAATGCCAGGCTATGATTTAGTTTCTTGGGTCTCTTTGCAGGCCATTTTACATTGGGAATGTCTTCTTCCATTCCTTTTTAAAGACATGTTATTTTTCTTAAAAGAAAAAAAAAAACTTTCAATTTTTGCCTACTCAAAATTTTTCCACATTTATTCCCATGTTGGAGTTGTTTATCTAAAGCAATACATACATGTTTTAATGTTTTCTTTGATATTTTCAGCCTGTTTTAATAGGCAGTGTTTGTCCTTGTTCATAGTTGTATGTCCGATGCTCAGTGCTTGACACGCAGTAGATACTTTCTTGGGAGTTCAGTGAGAATGAAACAAAATTTGAGATTAATTCTTATCAATGCTCAAAAATGCTTCCTTATTTACTACATATTTATTGGGACCCTAGGTGAATGTAAATGGATAAATAAAATCGGACAATTTTGATGAGGTAGCTTCAATTAAAGTATTAATTAACGTCAGAAGGCTGGGCAGATTGCCAATATATTAAAAACATGCATCGGCTAAAGGAGCAAAAATAAGATAATCTTTAAAATTCCTTGAAAACTACTTTCAAGTTTAGTAACATTTTTCCACTCTACCACCTACCATTTTAGTAGGGAAATAAAATATAGATGCAGCTAAAAATGAGTTCGGGCCCAAACCCACATCCTATCTAACAGGCTTAGGTTTTCCTGTCATTGTTTTCTACCCTTCACATTTTGAATTCGTTAGGACTGCATTTTTCTTAACAGTTCTCGGTGCTTAAATATAAAATGGGCCTTTCTCATATTACAGTCTCAAGAAAAAGGAGAGTGAAAGGCCCATTAAGCTAGGTGCAAGAGGCCTGCAAGCTGCACACCTTGCAAACGCTTCATGATCCAATTTTATCTGTGGTTTTTTGTAGCTCCCTTTTTTTTTTTTCTTTTCTTTTTTTTTGGCTGATGCAAATCGTGCAAGCACGGCATTAGATCCTCCCCATCCTGGGAAACTCACAGCTTAGACGGCCGGTTTCTCTAACAAGCTGCCCAAGGCTACAGGCCGCGATACCCGCCCCCAAACCCGATCCACAACAATCGTTTCCTCTCTCCCCGCCTTTTACATACAGTACACATACAAATACACACGCAGAGCAGCCAGCTGGGGCGGGCCGGGGCAGACCACTCTGTAAACCGCAGGGGGGAGCCGCCAACAGCTCAGGTATTTTCGCTAAGTGTTTCATCCCTTCGCACCCGTGTCGCTCTCCATCTGCATGTATTTGTTAGTCTCAAGGGAACCTGTGGATCCAGGGTCTTCAGAAGCTCCGCCTCGGAGCCACACGCTTTTGGGGCTGCAGCCATATCCGCCCCCACCTCGGGGAGCAGATGGTCCCGCCCTACTGCTAGCGGGCGCCGAGCGGGAGCCGCGCGGGAGCGGCGTAGCGACGGCGGCGGTAGTGGCGGCGGTGGTTGTGGTTCTCAGCCGTTGAGACGTCTCTGCGGCAGCTGGTGGCGCAGGTGGCTTGCGTGGACGCGGGCAGAGGCGGCAGGCCCGCCACCGCAGCCCCGGCGCCCGCGGCCCCGGCAGGTGAGCGGGCGGCGGCCGCTCGCCCCGCCCCCCCTCGGTGGCCTTGCTGGCCGTAGCGGGGCAGGGGACGTGGGCCGCCCGGGGCTGCGGCCGTCGGGAAGCAAGCTGGCGGTGGGGGTGAGATCGCGGAGGGACGGAGCGGGAAAATCTGCCTTTTAAAATCCGCCGATTTTCCCTTTTCCTGCTTCCCCTCCCTCTCTGGGTTTGAGCCTTGTGGAAAAAGCCTTGGGAAAGATGGGGCGGGAGAAAAGGGAATTTGGGGCTGGGCAGCATCCTTGCCTCAGGTGGTAGAGTCTTTGGGGGGGGCTGTGGAGACCGTGCCGTTCGGGGAGGAGCTAGAGGCGGCCCTCCTTCCCAACCCCCATCTTGCTATCCCACCCCACCCCCACCTCCACCCCACCCCATCCTACCCACCCCGCCCCCACCCTCACCCCTACTGTCGCGGCTCGCCCCTCCCCCTCCCTGCGCCTCCTCCCTCCGGGTTTCTTCGCGTTAACCGCCCTCCCCGCCGTCTCGCAGGCGCGTCGGGACACCCGGAGGCATCCTCCCCAGTCCGCCGGCTTGGGAGCCAGAGCTCCGCTCCGCGCCCCAGCATCCTTTTGCTGCGCGTCGCTGCCGCGCTTCCTCCAGGGTTTGGGACCCGTAGCCTCGCCCCCGAAACATGACTCGCGATTTCAAACCTGGAGACCTCATCTTCGCCAAGATGAAAGGTTATCCTCATTGGCCAGCTCGAGTAAGTGATTTGTAGCTTTTGCGCTCGGCAGTGCTGCCTTCCTTCTGGGAGGCCCTCTTCATATCATTTCTTTTAATTTGTTTCTGTGGTCTTTTCTCTCCCTGGGTTATCTTTAGTACAATGTGTAACCTGACTTTTCCTTTTAGTTTTTGTGTAGTAATCTCCCATGTAATTGTAAAAATGCAGGTTTTTCTGCTATCTTTGTATTTCCCTATGGATCATTTTTTGACTGTCTTTGACAGGTGTTCTTCATTTGAAATACTTAGATGACATTCCATTTAATATTCCATATTAGGTGAAATAATCCAGTGCAAGTTTTATGTTAAAAAATTAGTGAAACATTGACAATTCAGAGGGAAAAGTATATGTGATTAAACTGGGTTTATAGGGTTTTTGAAAATACACGTGATGCTCAGTTGATAAGACCTCGGTTTTTCTGTTTAATAAAAGAGATTAAGGACTGGATACCCTTGAAATTTTTCCAGTAAGAATACAAAGGAAAGTTCAGAAAATTCATCTCCATAATTTTACTCATGTCATTTGCCTTAATGACATTGAAGTTGTTTTACCTTTTTGTTTACTATAGGCAAAAGGAGGGACTAGTTCCTGAGTTTCACATCTAGTGGTGTGACTAGATCGTTAAGAACCCAGGATGTTTTGTGACATTTAGGATTTGAGACTGAATGTCTGAGCTTTATTTTCAGAGAAGAGATTTTGTTAGTTTATGGGGGCACCTAGGTTCTAAGACCCTGATGCAAAGGGCCTAAAGAATGTTGAGATCCTGTAGATTAGGTAAAGTCAAGATCCTTGAGTAACCCTGTGATCTAAAGTTGTAAGTTTTAAAAGCCTCTATTTCTAATTTACTCTTCTTACAAAAGGTATTGCTTAAAAATAAATCCTGTAGTTGTAATTAACGTCAGCTGGAAAGAATAATAGGGAAGTACCCATTAGATAACAGAATCATGGAGTGAGGAGCTGAGAGTACTACTGAAGTATGAAATGATCAATGTTCTTGATTTCTCCCATTCAGTGCTTTATATACTCCAGTTTTCGTATTTGCTTCCACAGCTTGCTTTTCCCTAGTTTATCATGTCTACTTTTTCAGGGGAGTCTGACTTGAACACCCTAGTCATAATCCTTTTCTGTATATTTGGTAGTCTAACTTGTTTTTTAGAAAAATCTTTTAATTCTTACTTTGTGTATGTTCTGACTTCCAAATACATTATGAACTTCTTGAAGGCAGTGGCCTTAAACTGGATATTTTTTGTATCTCCATAATCCTTAGTTACATAATCATGCAGTTGTAAAACACTTTTTCATATTTAAAAAAAAGTGTAGTGACCTGGGCAAGATTAAAGTCTAAGGTAGTTTTTCTTGAGATTTTTTTATTTTGAGGTGTCATAAAATCTGAGGTTATCTGATAAATTTATATTAAGATTTCCATGCTCCAATGTAGTTAGAAGCCAAATGCAATTACTTAGAGAATTTTCTACTCCCACACCATCCTCAATCCCTTCAGTATATCAGGTGACTAAGAATATTATTAAAAGTAAAAATAGTATTAGGAGGGCCAGAGTATTTTCTTTCACAAGTTTTGCTGCTAATGAGTTCATTTAGATTGGAGTGGGAACTTTTTACCGTTTTCCTTTTCTCCTTTTTCTTCTTAGAAGCAGCTTGATTTGGTTTGGTGTCTAGGAATTGCATATTCTTTCCCTGAGTTCTTTTTGGTTTAAAAATTCTAAATCTTTGCTATAAAGTATGTAGAATGTTTTAAGGTCTCAACTGTGTAGGTGACACCTCTTGTTCCAGTTTTGGTTTTAACATTTTTTGTTTTCATGTATCAAATTTGATGGTTTATTTTTTATGTATTTGTTTATTATTATTTGTGACAGTCTCACTGTGTAGTTCAGGCTAGTCTTGAACTCACTGTGTAGCCCAGGCTGGCCTTGAACAATCTTCCTGCCTCAACCTCCCGAGTATGGGCGTGCACCACTACAGCCATCCCTAAATTTGATTAATTTTTAAGTTTTGTACGTTTTTGTAGTACTTTACCAGTAATAATTTTTTTAAATGAACCTTTTAAAATGTTACCTAACATTTATTATGCTTTATAAGTGATAAGCATTTGAACAAACTCTTAAAGCTGTTTGGTAGTAGAACCAAGTTGGCAGAAAATATCCCTTATTTTAAGGGCTGAGGAGGCTTTTGCAATTCTTGGGGTTGTAATGGATTAGTGAAACATTACATGTTTCCCTGCAGGTGACCTTTAATCATCCTGATGGTCTTTTTCTATGCCATAATGCTCACAGGGCTTTTGCAATTCTTGGGGTTGTAATGCATTAGTGAAACATTATGTGTTTCCCTGCAGGTGACCTTTAGTCATCCTGATGGTCTTTTTCTATGCCATAATGCTTACAGGGCATAGTAGGTCCTCTGCTGGTCAGCTCCATTACAAAGTGAACTAATTTTTGAATTAAAATGTGTTTTGAAATTATGAAATTGAAAGTAGAAATGATAATACTGCTTGATAACTTGAACAAGGGGTATAAGAGAAAGTAACAAATATCACCAAAGTATTAGATGTAATATGTCTGTGGTTAGGAGGCCGAGGCAGGACGATCCCTAAGAGTCAGAGGCCAGCCTGAGCTACATAGCACGTTTAAGGCCAGTGTGAATGACCAGTATAAATGAACTACATGGCAAGACCCTGTCTTAATGCCCCCGCCCCCCACCACCAAAAGAAAGGATTGAAAGAGAACTGAAAGAATAGGTGACCCCATATGGTTAGCCATATAGGATATTGTAGTATGTTTTAAACTGGGAACTACCGCTTTAAACTTCTGGTAATGTCTGCTTTTACATTACTTTATTTGCTTAGCCATTTTGCAGAAACAGCATTTAGGATTGTGGAACAGATTGAGACTCCTATTGTGAAATGTTTTAAGGGCAAACATTTAAGAATTCAGAATTTTGGGATTTTTTAGGAAGTTAATTGTGGAACGTGTTCCATATATTTTATTAATATTGAGGCCTGGGATAACACATAATATAACACAACATTTCTGCAGAGAAACTATAGTAGAAACATTAGGTGGATAAAATAAATAACTGAATTAGCCTTAGTGTTAATCCGGGTTTTATCACAAAATGAGTTTCAGAAAAAAATCTTGTTTATGTAGAATTGAGGTTTTTAAATTGAGTATACAGGATTATGAGCCTGTAAAATGGGTCTGTTTTACATGAGATCCCTTTGTTCTTGTTCTCAGTTTATTCATGTGTGTCGAGGTATGTATGGTTTAAAAAAGTTTACTATTTCTAATGTTTTTTTTTAGGTAGATGAAGTTCCCGATGGAGCGGTAAAGCCGCCCACAAACAAACTGCCTATCTTCTTTTTTGGAACTCATGAGACGTAAGTCCTGTTAGCTTTAGAGACAAATGAGTTAATTTTACAGGGTCATTATGTGTAAAATGAAAACTTGAAAATCATCTTTGTACTTGGAATAGTCTTCAGCTTTTTTTTTGGCAGGGGTGGGGGAGGAGCCTCTTATTTTTAAGGTACAGACTAAAGACACTTTAGATTCAGTTTTTGCTAGCATAGATATTTCCAGTAAATGTTTAGATTTAATTTTTACTGGAATAGATGTTTCCAGTTTTAATCATAAAAGTAAGCTATCCTCTCAGCAATCACAAATGAATGTTGGATGAAGTATGAAAGGGAAGTTTTAAGAAGGCATTCAGTATTCCCATTTAGTGAAATAACTGGTTTTCGTTAGTACTGCCGGGCACCCCATTTTATTTAGGCTTTTAGGCTTTGTGAGATTAACCCTGCAGACTGTTGTGAAGATGAGTAGAGGAAACCTGGGCAGTTCTCTCTGTGTTTTTGTGGTCATTAGAGCCACTCTGTTCTGTTCTGCTGCTCCTGGTGTAGACGTGGGCAGAGAATTGATTTGGTGAAGCCAATAAATTAAAAAATTACAGCTGAAAGTTGAACTGTGATTGGAATTATTCTAGGGGCTGTCTTATTACTTCCCAAAGACTTACGTTTCTGTATACATGTAACTTAATAGCTTTATAAGTGCTATATAATCTAACTGATTGGAGATTTACAGTAATTTTTTTTCCCGGTACTGGGGTTTATACCCAGGGCCACTGCTGCACATGCAAGGCAAGTGCTCTACCATTGAGCCATGCCCTGTGTATCCAAATGGTGTTTGGAGTATGTGATGTCAGATCTGTCAACACCAGCATAACAAAAGAATTTCAGATACGAAGGAAATTCTTAGTCCCTTCAGATCTCATTCTGTGAGACATGGGGCCTGTGTTAGCAAATCTTTCAGATAATTCCGATGCATGCAAAGGTTGGAAATACTTAGGTTAATATGAGCATTTGGTAGAATTTTTCAGTTTTATAAGTTTAAGAATTCTTCAAGTATGATTTTTTTGATTGAAAAGATTTCGTGCTTTTATTTGTATACCTGTGGTCCATACTTGGTCTGTTCCTTCCTCTCCTGCTGAGGAATTGAACCGGGGCGTCACATATGCTAAGCAGACAGTATACTACTGAGCTGCACCCCCAGTCTTAGGCTACTGTGTTAAATTTAGAAGAAGAATGACCATCCTTTCCCTAGTGTTGAAAAGAATTTTTCCAGCTATCTGCTTTTGTGGTTTTTTTTTTTTTTTTTTTTTTTTTTTTTTTTTTTTTTTTTTTTTTTTTTTTTTTTTTTTTTTTTTTTTTTTTTTTTTTTTTGCGGCACTGGGGATTGAACTCACAACCTTGCGTTTGCCAGGGCAGGCGCTTAAGCCGTTGAGCCAAACTCCCCAGCCCTTGAAAAGAATTTTTATATTGTAAATGTGTTTAATTTATATATGTATATACCTATATATGTATTTTTCTTTTTTTTTTTTTTTTTTTTTGCAGTGCTGGGATTCAAACCTAGGGCCTTATGGTAGACAAGTGCTTTTCCACTGAGCTACATCACTAACCCAATAACTGTACACTTTAAATCAAAACATAGTAGATTAGAATAAAATTACTACATGTTTTTTGGTTTATAGATATTATGATGGTGAATGAAGATGAATTAACTAATAGCCAAAAAAATAGGGTATAGAGAATTAAGTATATTTCATTTTAAAATTAAGTTAGTGTCACTTTAAAATTAAGTTAGTAATTAAGTTTTCTTTTCAAAATTCACTTGAGTTTTGATTCTTAATGTTCTTACCAACACCATTTGTCCAGAAAAGCAGTGCTGTGATATGTACCTATTGGTCTGGTGACTTAACTTATTTGTACTTTAGAAACTAGGTACCCAATGACCTTTTCCCTCCCAAAAGCTGTGAGGGTAATTATTATTTGAACTTTTTGAGTTGGACTCTACATAAATGTAAATTTATTCTACTAGGCAGGGGTTGGAACAGGTAGAACATGAAGTAGTTTGGAAATTGTAGTAATTCTTAACTGATTTATAGATTAAGATTATTATGTATTTGGAGCAGAATCCTTTTATGATGGCATTCTTTTTTTTTTTTTTTAATTTATTTATTTTTTTTGAGACAGGGTCTCCCTGTGTACTTCAGGCTGGCTTTGAATTCACTATGTAGCCCAGGCCTCCTGCGTCAGCCTCTGGAGCGGTAGGATTACAAGCCTGTGCCACAACACCTGGCTACCATTGCAGTCTTTCCCTAATCTAGCAGTGCCTTATTTTAGCATTTCGTGCTTTTTGTAATAAATTTGTCCAGCAGTTAAGTTTGAAATATTAGTTGACTTTTAGATATACTGTGTATATGTACTAGTTCTCTTAAACTTAGCGTGCTCAGAACTGATTCATAGTAATAAGAATGAATGTAATTTTTTAATAGTGCCAAAAGTCTTCATATTATTCTTGATTCCAGTTTTTCCTTTTCCTCCCATATCTAATCAGCCAGCAGTTCTTGTTCTTTTACTTTAAAATGCATACCTATCTTCCCACTCTTCTCTATTAGAATTCAAGTCCATGCCATAATTGCTCTGGGCTGTAGTGTCCTTACCCCATCTTGGTCTTGGTTTCCACTATGTATAATCAAAGTGATTTTTATATCCCAAACAGAGTATGTCATTTCCCTGTCTAAACACCTTCAATGATTCCCTGTTAACATTACCAATAAATAAAAACTACCCACTATCTACAAATGCTGTTCATAAGACTGTATTGGAACTAGCCTGTGCTTACCTCACCTATGTCATCACATTTTTTCACTACTTTTTTGTTTTATAAATAGATCTGATCTTGCCTCAATACCTCTTGCTTGTTTTCCCTTTTCTGGGATGGGTATGCCTTGAGATATTTGAAGTCATTTAGATCTTAGCTCAATTGCATTTTTTTAAATGATTATATTCTCCATTGCAATGACGACGGAAAAGGTTTTTTCTTCTTCCACAATTGAAGAGCTAGGGCAGCAGAAATTTTGTCTATCTGACCATTACTTAAAAGTTTCAGGCACATAATATCTGTTAAATATTTGATGACTGTAAGCTGTTTGGACTACAGTCATTTGTTGATTATGAATTTGCTATTAACTAATACTTACATAGTGCTTAATACAAATAGATCAGAAGTCTGTCTGCTATTTGCAGTTAATATGACCTGGGGCAGGTTATGTTATATCCTTTTCTTCCAAATCTGCACCAGAATTTTGAGGTTCAAACAAGATATTACATGAAAAATGTTTCGGCTAGTACTTGCCATGTGTTAAATACTAAATAAATATACAACTATTAAAAACTACAGTTTCTTGGGAAATGGGAAGAAAATACTCAAATGAGAAGGGGAACAGTGGAGGGGGAGGGGGAAAAGAAAGCAGGAACAAGAAAAAAGAATAAAAAGAAAATGTAGAAACAGCTTTTGTAGTAAAGCTCTTTTTTAAGAGGGGAAGGGGGGTTGAGGGAGGGGAATGAAAGAAGGAAGATATATCTTGTACAGGTACAAATTCCTGTGATTTATTATGTATATCTAAAATGTACCAATAAAATAAAATGTAAAAAAAAAAGACTACAGCTTTGACAAGCTTTTATTTCATTTTGGGACCAGTACTTGCAGGGATTTATAAACTAATGAATGGCAACATTTCATATTTTTCCAAGACTCCTATTTGTTAAATTGAAATGCAGATCAAGTTAAGTTTTATTAGCTAATTATCTTTGCTAATTGAGGAACTACTCTTACCTATCTCTCTTTCTCTGAAGTCTGAAAAATTCAGATAAAATGGTATCTTGTTGCTTTTATCTCCTTACTGTTCTTGTCTTACTATAAAGAAGTTGGATTCTTTGGTTTAAGAACCTTAAAAATATGTATGATAGACTATTACAA
The DNA here is from genome assembly GCA_004363535.1 of Dasyprocta punctata. Taxonomy (NCBI): domain Eukaryota; kingdom Metazoa; phylum Chordata; class Mammalia; order Rodentia; family Dasyproctidae; genus Dasyprocta; species Dasyprocta punctata. The sequence goes on along the minus strand of RJWM01004638.1, from coordinate 73,547 downwards.
ACCTTCCTAATGTATTTTTTAAGAGTGAAGGTGAATGAGGTGGTGGTGACTAGAAAGTAATAGAGGAAGGAATAATAGGGTAGAGTATTTTCTTCAGTGCTAGCTCTTCTGTAAAACCATGCAACTTCTGCACATAGCTGCATGTGCTGCTATTTGAGGTTTAAGTTCAAAATGTATAGAATATGGCATTATTTTATTAGATGTTTCAAAGAATATGTTGTAGTGTCTGCTGCTTTAACAGTAGGTGACTGGGCCTAAGTGAGTTAAATCTTCTGGTCTTCAGTTTTCACATCTGTAGAATAATGGTTTTGGTGATGCCTATGTTTCTTTTCAGCACCAGAGTTTACTGCTTGAATTTGTGTGCGTGTGCGTGTGCATATGTGTGTGTGTGTGTGTCTGTGTGTGTGTGTGTTTTGTTTTTTGAGACAAGGTCTTCCAGTGTAGCTCAAGTTGGCCTTGAATTTGGTGATTCTACTGCCTCAGCTTCTGGAGTGCTGGGAATATATGGCTATGCCACCATGCCTGGCAATTTCTTCATTGAAATTTTTAAAAGGCAACATGAAAGGAGAGCTCTATGCAACAGAAATAATTTTTACTTCTATTTTTTAGAAACAATCCCTAAACCTCTTTTAACATTGTAATGTATTTTCTTTGGGCTTGCTTTTATATATATATTTTTGCTATTATTTGTAATAAAATCTTGCTTTTATTTTGCATTTGAAGTATTTTTGTATCTCATTTTAAAATAGAGTGTTTTGGAGAGCAAGGCAAAGCTACAGCAGTAAAAGGTACCCTGTGGGAACTAGTTGTGCTGTCTCATAAGTGATCTGGGCCTTCTTTACCAGACCAGTAGGATTGTATCCCCAGTGAAATTTCTCTTTTGACTGATTACCATTGTTTTTGAGTATCATTGGGTGCTCCTCAGTCTTGAGCATGTCTTTTGACCCAACTTTTCTTAGAACTGATTATGAAGATATGTGCAAAGATTGAGCAGTATGTTTATTTTAGTAGCATTACTAATAATAATTTTTTTTTTTTTTTTCGGTACCAGGGGTCAAACTCACAACCTCCTACCTGCCAGGCAGGCACTTATGCCACTGAGCTAAGTCCCTGGCCCTGTTTTTTTGAGACAGGGTCTCACTATGTAGTTCAAGCTGGCCTTGAACTCACTTTGTAGCCTAGGCTGGTCTCAAACTCACAACAATTCTCCTGCCTCAGCCTCCTGAGTGCTGGGATTAAAGGCGTGTGCCACCGTGCCCGGCGTTTATAATAAAAATTTTAACTAATTTTGATGTAGCCATTTAGTGGAATATGTGTTAAATAATCGTAAAGATGGAGAGATGTGCATTTTGACTATATGTATAATGAGTATTGAAATTACATGCTGTTATGTATAAGCAGACTGAAAAAGTGGCTGTAACTGATAAAATTATGGGTCATTTTTTGTCTTTGTAGGAATTTCTTTGAAAAAATTTTAAAATTAAAGTCTTATTGAGATACAATTTAGCCACTTTAAAAAGTATGTAAGTCAATAGCTTTTAGTATATCTAGAGAATATGGAGGAGGTGTTTAAAGTATTTTTCATCATCCCCAAGGAAGCCTGGTACCTATTAGCACTTTCCATTTCTTCCCAATCCTTCCTCCTGCCTTGGCCTACAGGCAATCATGAAACTAACCTGTTAGGGACATTTTTTTTTTTTTTTTTTTTTTGTGGCACTGGGGATCGAACTGACAACCTCACGCCTGTCAGGCAGACGCTTAAGCTACTGAGCCCAACTCCCAGCCCTGGTTTTTGAGACAGGGTCACACTATGTAGCTCAGGCTGGCCTGGCACTCACTTTGTAGCCCACGCTGCCCTCGAACTCAACGCTCCACCTTCCTCAGCCTCCAGAGTGCTGGGATTAAAGGCATGCGCCACCACGCCCGGCTCATGGACAGTTTTTGTAAGTGGAAAGATACAACATGAAATCTTCCAGTGATTAGTTCTTTTTTTTTTCACTTAGCATATTTTCAAGATTCATCCATGTTGTAGCATGTGATAGTGCTTCTGTTCCTTTTTATTGCCAGATATTCCAAAATATTATAATACTATGCTGTATTCATTCATCACTTGACAAATATTTGAATGTGTCTACCTTTTTTTTTTTTTTTTTTTTTTTTTGACCTTTACACTGAGCTATACCCTTAGTTCTTTTTAAAAAATTTTTGAGATGGGGTCTTGCCAAGTTGCTGGGTTTGAACTCATTCTTCTGGCTCAATCGCCTATAATACTGAGATTACAGACATGTGCACCACTGTGCCTAGCTATGTTTTTCTACTTTTGACTCTTAGGAATGATGCTGCTGTGAACATTTGTATGCAAGTTTGGTCATTTTTTTGTTTTTTTGGGTTTTTTTTTCCATGCTGGGGATTGCCTTACACATTGTAGGCGAGTACTCTGCCACTAAGTTGCACCCTCACCCCTTGTGTGCTAGGTTTTGTTTGGGCATATGTTTTCATTTCACTCCACTTTGGAGTAGAATTCCTGGGTCAGATGCTAAATGTATTTATTTATTTATTTATTTATTTATTTTTTGCGGCATCGGGGATTGAACTCACAACCTCGCGCCTGCCAGACAGATGCTTAAGCCGCTGAGCCAAACTCCCGGCCCTAGTTTGAGGCAGGGTTGCACTATGTAGCTCAGGCTGGCCTTGTGCTCGCACTGTAGCCCAAACCGGCCTGGAATTCACAACGCTTCTCCTACCTCAGCCTCCCGAGTGCTGGGATTAAAGGCGTGCACCACCACGCCCAGCTTAAATGTATTTATTTAGGTTTTTTTTTTTATGAGAAACTGCCAGATTGTTTCCAGATCACCTGCACCATTTTACATACCTCCCAGCAGTGTGTGAGGGCTCTAATTTCTGCAGTCTTTTTTATTCTATCCTGTTGATGGTAAAGTAGTGTCTTACAGTGGTTTTGATTTATTTTTTTACTGACTAGCTAATGTTGAAGAACATCTTTTCTTATTGAAAGAACTCATTTGGACTGTTACTTAATTTTTGACATATTAAGATGTGAATATATATATATATATATATAATTTACAGGAATATAATGAATAGTAAAATAATGGAAAGTAGAACTTAGTGAGTTTGAATTTGATAGGATGAGCAATTGGAATTCTTTTATGTATGTGTGGTACTGGGACTTGAACCCAGCACATTCACACTGAGCTATAGCCCTGGCCCTTTTTTAATTTTTATTTTGAGACAGAGTCTTGCTAAGTTGCCCAGGTTGTGCTCAAAATGGGAATCCTTTTGCCTCAGCCTCCCAGAGTGCTAACTGTGTGCCACTATGCCAGGCTGCTGAATAGGTTTCTAAAATTTTCCTCACCTAGGTGTGGTGATACATTGTAGGCTCTCTGAGAGGCTGAGGCAAGAGGATTTTAAATTTAAGTCCAGCTTGGGCTCCATAGCAAGACTGTCTCAAAAACTAAAAAGAACACCGAGGATATATCTCAGTGCAAAGTCAATCCCTGCCAAAAAAGCATGAAGATAAAAAAAAATGTACAGAAGATGGTGTTAATAAGATCACATATGAGTCGAGTGTATTCTTTCAGTGGATAGAATTCTATTGAATTTCAGACTGTACTAATAGCCTAGCTATTCACACAAACAAAACTAAGTAATGATATTATGCATTATGCAGTCACTCACAAAGTAGTAAGGAAAATATTACTGTCTGATAAAAATGAAACTTGAAATCAAAGCATGAAGAAAGGATACAGCAGACATTAGTTTTGCATAGTTGTAGTGTGCACAAATTTCAATTACTGTGGTTAACAACCATCTCCCAACATTATGGTTGAAATTTAAGCTACAGAACTTGCTGCTAACTTTTCAGTGCACAAATTATGATAAAAATTAAGATGCATATTACTTTGAAAGTTTCCTGGTAATTGGTTGTCATGCATTTGTTTCTCAACACAAATAGACTGCAGAGTATGTAATTGGCCTTTGTCTCTAATGATAGATCCATGTGACTTTTACAAAACAAAACATAAAAGGGAATTGACTGGCAAAGATAAAAGGGTGACAGTAGTAATGTTGGTAGTTAAGTTGAATTGAATATAAATGCAATAATAGAATAACTACTGTTTCGGTATATATCTAGGTGTGCCCCGAAAGCCTTAGGCGCTCATAAGTGGATCTTTTGGTAGGTGGCTGGATCACTGGTGTTTGATTAACAGGATCAGTCCCCTGACAACACAGTTGTGGGTGGTGGGATTTATGAAGAGGGAAGCCCCACCATGGGCGTGGGTGACACCAACCAGTGCTCTTGTAGCCTTGATGAAATATAAAGGGATGAAAGAAGGCTGCTAGCTGCCTCCTGCCTGCCACACCATGAACTGTTTCTCTTCTGCCATGCCACCCTGCCTTGGAACCAGCCAACTATGTACTGAAACCTTTGCAAACTGAAGGCTAAAATAAACCTTTCCTTGTTGAACTTGCGGGTATTGGGTATTTTGTCCCAGTAGCAATAAAGTAACTTAGACACGAACCTCATGAATGTAGACATGTATATTTGGGAAGAAGAAAATATCCAGCCAGAGAAACTTAGTGAATTGTAAATCAAGCTTATTAACATAAATGAGGAGAGTGGATCGGCTGATGTCCCAGAGGAAATGACACCAACAGAAATGTTAAAGATTTTTATAGCATTGAAACATGGGTAAAATATTGGAAGCTGGTCCACATTCAGAAATATGACTGTCACCAAAGTATAAAAGTCGTAAGTTGTGAGGAGGATTGTTCAGCTGGTCTTGATAAGTTTATTTAAACAAAGAAATTGCACACTTAGTAGTCTCAGTATTCCTAATGTTTTAAGTCATAGTGTACCAAGTAAGTATTGGTTTTCCTATTTCATTTCTTTACATGTTTATAATTGTCAGTTATAGTGTTCAGTGTTTTGACAATTTTTAATTTAAAATGTGGAACCGTTGTAATTTTTCCCATTGATTATGACGATTATCTTGTGTGCTCATTTTCATGGTTTCATACTGTCATGCAAAGTAAAGACTGGAGATAAAAAAAAAGATCCTTGTAAAAATAATTATTTCAAATCCTTATTTAAGTATCATGGTAGATCACTGTTCTCTTCTGAATGACTTTTAGGGTTACTTATATTGTTAAAAACATCTCACATTTCAGGTTCTTAAACGTTTTTCTGTAAGCATGTGTAAGGTCTCCCCTACTTTATGCAGTTCCTGATGCCACCAATTTTGAACCCTTTGGGGATTTGAACTGGAAACGAGTGCTGATTTTCTATCTACATTGTTGGTTTAGGATCTCATTTTTTTCAGTCTTGTTTTCCTTTTCCAAATTTTTGTCTCTTGTCTTGTTTGACCTTGAGCCCTTGCTGTTTTATAGTATTTCAGGAGGGAGAATATGTTGAATTGGTAATGGGCAGGGGTTGAATGACGGCTACTGAAAGGCTGAATGCCTTGATCAAAACAAAATTTTAGCTTAACCTTGAAGTTAAACTAAAATTCTTCACAAGTAAGTGAAGTTATTGGTGTGCCTTAACCCTTACATAGTAATACATATTGCTTTGACATTGGGATATGCAGGTAAAATACCTAAATACATTGAATATTCCCAAATTTCAGAATTTAATAATACTGATTTTGACATTCTTTGATTATATGTAGAGCTACAGAAGTCTCTTTATTGGAAATTTTATTTTAAAGTCCTATAAAATATTCTAACTGCAGTGTTAACTATAATCATTAGGTCTGTACTGAATTTTAGCACATAAGAAATTTGTGATACATATCTATAATTTTTGATTTTAGCATACATTAGATGAAGTATCAATTTAGTATTCCTGTTGCTTTGGAAAGTTCACATACACAAACTATCATAGCAAAAAATACATACTTTGTGTATCTTTATAATATCTCTAGTGTTTACTTTCTGAAGAATTTACATAGGAGAAAAATATAAGGTGTCTCTCTTGAAGAATATATCTGAATACTCAAAAACAATTGAACATTATTTGTGGGTTATGTACTTGTGAATTTGTATACTCACTAAAATTTATCTAATCTAAAAGTCATTAATTGTAGCATCTTTGAGGTGATTCACAGACAAGCACAAAGTAGCAAAAATTGAGACATGTGTTTGATTCCCAGTACCAGAAAAATAAAAATAAAAGTAAAATATTGAATGAGGGAATTCTTTGGCTTCTTGTTCCATCGTACTGTAAACAATTGTCTGTACTACACTTTATTTGGTGTCATGGGTTTTTGCATTGCTGCTCTTTGTTGTTTAGGTTTTTTTTTTGTTTTTGTTTTTTGAGACAGGATCTTGCTATGTAGTTTAGGCTGACCTTGAACTTCCTGTGTATCCCAGACTTGCTTTGAATTTGTGACAGTTCCCATCTCAGCCTTCTGAGTACTGAGATGACAGTTGTGTGGCACAACACCTGGAATTTTGCTTTTTAAACTATCCCTACACATATGCTAAAATGCTGGTTAGGGTTTCTAAGTGCAAGAATGCTGTGAGTTTACGTTGTAGAGAATGTACATGTTACATAAGCTGCTGGCAAGGAGTTCAGTGTTAATGATTTACTAGTATATAGTTTTAAAAGCATCTTTAAACTGAAACATGAAACATTTTTTTTCTTTCTGTTTTTGAGACAGGGTCTCCCTATGCAGTTTATGCTGTCTTGAGCCCAGGTTGGTCTCAAACTTGAATGATCCTCCTATCTCAGCCTCGCAAGTGCTGGGATTACAGGCATGTGCCACCATGCCCAGCACAGTATTATATATTAACTGGATTTTGAAAATGTTTTGCTGTCCTATAGGACTATTGGTTTAGTATTAATTCAGTGTTAAGTGACTTTTAGCATTTTTAACTAATTTTTTTGGCAATACTGGGCATTGAACTCAGGGGTGGTGTACCACTGATCTATATCCCTTACCCTTTTTACTTTTTTTGAGACAGGGTCTCACTAAATTGCCTGGATGGAACTTAAACTTCCAGTCTTTTCTCAAGAATTTTCAGTCTTTCCTCAGATGAAAGAGGAACTTTAAAAAAAAAAAAAATCAGCCCCCCCAGCACATTTAAAGATCCAATCCAAAAATGGGCATCTGAAATGAATAGACAAGTCTCAGATGAAGAGATACAAATAGTAAATAAATATATGAAAAATGTTCAACATCACTGGTCAATCAAGAAATGCAAATTAAAACAACTCGAGATTCTGTCTCAAGAAAGAATGGCTATTATCAAGAAATCAACCAATAATAAATGCTAGCAAGACTGTGGGGAAAAAAGGAACCTTTCTCTATTGTTGGTGGGAGTATAAATTGATACAGCCAACATGGAAATCAATATGGAGAGTCCTCAACTAAAACTAGAGGTTCCATTTGACCCTGCTATTTCCCTTTTAGGTATCTTCCCAAAGGGTTAGAAGTACCTTAGTACAGTGATATACGCATACCCATGTTTATAGCAGCACAATTGATAAGAGTGAAATCTTAAAAACTGCCTGGACGCTCATCAGTGAATGAAGAGCCGGGGATTTAGCTTAGTGGTATAAGCGCGAGGTTCTGAGTTCGATCCCTGGTGCCAAAAAAACAAAACAAACAAACAGAAAAAACCCAAGTGAATGAAGAAAATGTGCTGTTTATGTACAACAGAGTACTATTCTGCCATACAGAAGGCTAAATTTGAATCATTTGTAGGAAAATGAATGCACCTTGAAACCGTAAAGCTTAAGTGAGATAAATTGACACACAAATTTAAATAGCATGTTCTTTTTCTTATGTGAGAAACCCAAAGGGTGAGGAGCATAATGGAAGACAGATACTTGGAATAGGAAGAATACGTTCAAATGTGAAGGGGAACAAGCGAGGGAAAAGGGAGAAAAGAAGGAATGGAAAAGGAAAAACAGAATGGAAGGGAAAAAAATGGAAACAGCTTGTGTAAATAGGAGGGGGAAAAAGATTTGAAGGGAGGGGAGGGGAATGGGAAAAAATAATTAAGATGTGTTATATATAGGTACAGTCTCCTATCGTGAATGTGGTCAATAAGTATGGCAAATATGTACTAATAAAAAGAATAAAGTAAAAAAAATTTTTGAATGCAAAAACATTTTTTTCAGTCCTGCCTCAGCCTCCCAAGTGCTGGGATTACAGGAATATGCCACTACACCTGACTTCACAGGGACTCAAATAAAGCAAAACTGTCAGGAGCAACAAAAATCGATCATATTAGAATGAATATAGGTTAGAACATCTCTCTTTCCCTCATTGAATAAACTGAAATTTACTTTATATTTAAAACATGTATATGTATTTAGGTAATATGTCTTTTGTGTAAGATATTCAAAGTATGTTAAAATTATGTGGAATACAATTAAATGTTTAATGGTATTGTGTCAAACATTTTTCTATTTAATAAGAATAATTTTAGTGCATTAATGAAGTTTTTAATTAACAACTTAATATTTATGGGATACAGTGTAGTACTGTACACATATGCATTAAGTAAATCAAAGTAAGTAGTGTATACGTTCATCATATCTTTTGGTGAGACCAGTTAAGATCCCTCGTAGCTCACTTTGTAGCTCAGGCTGGTCTCGAACTTGCAACAGTCCTTTTGCCTCAGCCACCCGAGTCTTCCTAGCTATTTTGAAATGTACGTACATTACATTATTAACTGTTTTAGCCATGAATGTTAAATACACTCATTTTTGTGCAAATTTTTTAAAAAATTATATTGGAACACTTGTTACAATAGCACTTTATCAGTCTTTTCATAACCTTGTGAAATTGCCCTCAATTAGTGAAATGAAATCACTGGACTTTAAAACTCTCATTGTCTGCCCTTTGATTGATATATTCAAAATGCATCCTAGGATAGTTCTGTTAAACTGTTTTGTACTCACAACCTCACCTTCTATTTCAGAGCTTTTTTAGGACCAAAGGATATATTTCCTTACTCAGAAAATAAGGAAAAGTATGGTAAACCAAATAAACGAAAAGGTTTTAATGAAGGCTTATGGGAGATAGACAACAATCCAAAAGTGAAATTTTCAAGCCAACAGGTGAGTCATTTTATATAAAGTTTAGTTTAGTATTTATTAGTTCAGTTTTGTAAAATAATCAGTGCCCTAGGTATAAGAAAATAAACACTAATATAGAAGCCTTGTGAATGTCAGATTAAATTGTGTACTCATAAGGTTAAACCTTTACCTTTTATGTGTAGATGAATTTTTGAAATTATTCATTGCAAGCTGGGTATAGTAGCACATACCTGTGATCCCAGCACTTTGAGCTGTGACAGGAGGATCACGAGTGTAAGCCCAACTTCAGCAATTGAGTAATATAGCAACGCCTGGTTTCAAAATAAAAAAACGAGGGTCTGGGGATACAGATTAGTGAGGAGGTTCTGGGTTCAGTTTCCAGCAACACACACACACATACACACACACTAATTGTATGGGTAAAGAGATCTTCGAAAACAAAAATATTCAGTTAATTTCTCGATTAAAAGTTTATTTAATTCATTATTGAGCTTATAACCTTATTCTCTTAAATTTACTTTTTAATTTAGAAGGCATATGACTTTCTTATTTTCAGTTTCTAAATCCATGCTGGAATTCTAATCCTTATTACAGTGTAAGCGTCACACAGGTTAAATTAAATGTGGCAAAAGTACCTGCCTGGCAGGTGCAAGGTCATAAGTTCGATCCCCAGTACCCAAAAAAAAAAAAAAAAAGTATAGCTCCCTGCAAATTACATTTAAATTTATATCAGAAAGTTTATTAATTTATATCGATACTAAATTTTCATGATGTGATTTGCTCTTATCCAATTTGTGTGATTTTTCAGATATAACAGCAGTTACTATTAATTTTTTCAAGGTCCTAGTATTGACCTTTTTTTTATCCAATTTGTGTGATTTTTCAGATATAACAGCAGTTACTATTAATTTTTTCAAGGTCCTAGTATTGACCTTTTTTTTTTTTTTTTTGAGGTATTAGAGATTGAACTCAGGCCTTGTGCATGCTAGACATGTGCTCTATCACTGAGTTAAATCTTTAGCCCTTTTTTAATTTTTTATTTTGGGACAGGGTCTTGATAAGTTGCCTGGGCTGGCCTTTAACTCAACATCCTCCTGCCTCAGCCTCCTATGTAGTTGGGATTCCATGCAGGCTTGTGCCACTGCACCTGGCTGGCCTTCATGTATTTTAAAAATGTCTTTTCTGTATTCCTCTTAAATTATAATGCAGAGCTCTTATTAATCTTTCCTTTTTTTTTTTTTGGCAGTATTGGGAATTGAACACCGTGCCATGTACACATAACCAAGAGTACTACCCTGCAGACTATATATCCGCAGGCCTATCTCCTCTCCTCTTTTGTTTCTCTTTCTTTCTTTCCTTTCTTCCTTTTCTTTTTTCTTTTTTTTCCTTCCTTTCTTCCCTTCTTCCTCTTTCCTTCTGTCTGTCTGTCTTTCTTTCTTTCTTTCTTATTGGTGTGCTGGGAATCAAACATAAGACCTCAACAGATACTAGGCAGGCGTGCTACCACTGAACTACATCCTTCGCCCTTCGTGGTCTTTTCTTTACTTTCAGATTACACATTTTGCTTACTCCATCATTTGTTTCCACTTTTCACTTGATGTCTAGGTACTTTTGCCATAGAATTCTAAATTTCTACTGCACAGTGAAATTTTTGGTAGGTTACATGGATAATACCAAGTAACTGTCTGTCTTTACCAAAAGATGATGGATTGTGTTGATCAGATGCAGTGTGATTCTAAGACCCAGACATGCCCCAGTGGTGTATTCCTAGGGTCTGGGGAAAGCAAAACAATTTGGCCATCATGAATTTTAAAAGTTTCTGTAGTGCTTTAATTTTCAGGCATTTACATTATATTCATAACTTAATGAGTTTTAGCATTCCTTTATGAAAGAGTCAGTGCTCAGGGCTGGGGACATAGCTAGCTCAGTCAGAACACTTGTCTAGCATTTATGAGGATCTGGGTTTGATTCACCAGCACCAGAAGAAAAAAATAAAAAAAGCCCAAGGCTGGATATTGTGGTGCATCCCTTTAATCCTAGCACTCAGGAGGCTGAGGCAAAGAGGATTGCTGTGAGTTGAGGGCCTGACTGGGCAACAAAGTGCATTCAATGCCAGCCTGAACTGCATAGTGAAATCCTGTCTCAAAAAGACCAAAAAAAAAAAAAAAAAAAAAAAGTTAAAACATTTTGAGTTTTGTAACATTGTGAATTTTCTGATGAGGGTTACTGAACTTGTAATAGCATTAAACTATTTCTATTAAAATTTTATTTGTTTTGCAGTATCAGGGATTGACTCAGGGCCTTCATACTGAGCTGTATCCACTATCTCCAACTCTTCTTCTAAAAAAAGTTTTTATTTTGAGACAGAATCTTACTAAGTTGCTCACACTGAGCTTGAACTTTCCATCCCCATCTCAGCCTTCCAGAGTGCAGGAATTACAGCTGTGCACCACTGCGTGTGACAAAACTATTTTAAATTTTACATATTAAAATGTTGAGGCTAAAGCAGGAGGATCACTGCAAGTTCAGGGCCAGCCTGGGCTACATAGTGAATTCAGGGCCAACCTGAACTGTGTAGTGAGATCCTGTCACAACCCCCCCGCCCCCCAAAAAATCCTATGGGAATTGGGGTGCTTTTCTAACTTCCTTGCAATCAGGTTTTTGACTTTTCCTCAGTACACCATTTTTAAATTGGCGATCCTGACTTTGTAAAATTAATAGAGTATTGCTTACAGGCATCAACTAAACAGTCAAATGCATCATCTGATGTTGAAGTTGAAGAAAAAGAAACTAGTGTTTCAAAGGAAGACAGTGATCATGAAGAAAAAACAAGCAATGAGGTATGTTTGATTTCTCTCGCATTCTAATCCCATTTTGTTGCAAGGAAGGAATTGTAAAATGAGTTGAACATGACAAAGTAGGAAATAATCTTTGAAGTTCTTGAAAAACAAATGAGAACACATAAGAGGTTTATTTTCTTATATTAAATTACAACATTGTAAAATAGTTTGTGTATCCTTAATATACATGGATATTTAAAATTTCTTTAGTGGTATTAGGAATTGAACCCACATTAGGCAAGCACTGTAACACTAAGGTTATCCCTAGCCCTTTTTAAAATTTTACTTTGCACAATCTTCAGTTGCTTAGGCTGGCTTTGAATTTAGGATCCTCCTTCCTTAGCTCACTGAATACTTGGGCTTATAGGTGTGTACTACCATACTTATTTTGGATGTTTTTATTTGCAGTTACTGCAAAGCATGAGATCCACCTCTAGAATGGTCATAGTTTGCTAGGAATATTTTTTAAAGAGGAATATTGTGGGATAGATATAATGGAAAGAGCATTAGACTGATTTTTGTTTTTAAACCTAGGTTGACTTCTGCAGCTTCATGTTTTCTCATTTAGCCTTTCTAGGTTTCATGAAATGATTTTTGGATGATCTCTAAAATCTCAATCAGCTTTTAAAATTCACAATCGTAGGGGTGGAGATTTAGCTCAGCGGCACAGCACCTGCCTGGTTAGCGTGAGGTCGAGTTTGAATCTGGTATCAAAAAAAAACAAAAACACCAAAAAAATTCACAACCTTAGCATTTAGAATTCTACTGTAGAAGTGGTTTCATAAATTTAACACAAGTTCTGGTGTATTGGCAAATGTGATATTTTATATTTGAGCTGACAGTGGAAATGTATTTTTTCTCTCTGAGGAAGAAACAGGGTATTACTTTCACTTTATAATAAGATTTTGTGAGAGTTTTTTTGTTTGTTTTTGTTTTTTTGTTGTTGTTTTGTTTTAGTGCTGCAGATTGAACTCAGGGCCTTTCGTAATACTGTGCTAAGACTGTTCGTGTTTGTAATTTTAAAGGTCAGAGAAGCAAAACAAACTTTCCAAGCACCTTTATTGAAACGTGTCTGTGAGTTTTTAGTTTAAGAAAGCTTCTTTCGTTCTTCGCATAATTTATTCAGTTTCATCTGTGTGTGGGTGTTTTTTTTTCCCCTCCTTAGGATATGACTAAAGCAGTTGACATAACCACTCCAAAAGCTGCCAGAAGAGGGAGAAAGAGAAAGGTAATTTCATTGACCAACCATAGGAATCTTTAGAAAAAAGTTTTTAGTTTATTTGCATATAGAAAGAGGTGATAAAACCTTATTAAAACTTGACTTTATTTTTTTAAAGGTTAGATTATATGTTGTTTACTTGGCAGGACTGTTTCTTGTTGATACAGTTTTAAAGAATGCTTAAGATGAGTTGAATCATAAAATAAAATGTAAAAAGCTATTGCTCATTAGCCGGGCGTGGTGGCGCACGCCTTTAATCCCAGCACTCGGGAGGCTGAGGTAGGCGGAGCGTTGTGAGTTCGAGGCCGGCTTGGGCTACAACGTGAGCGCAAGGCCGGCCTGAGCTATATAGTGTGACCCTGCCTCAAAAAACCAGGGCCTGGAGTTTGGCTCAGTGCCTTAAGCGCCTGCCCTGGCAGGCGCGAGGTTGTGAGTTCAATCCCCGGTTCCACAAAAAAAAAAAAAAAAAAAAAGCCATTGCTCATTTACTAGTTTTTGTTTATTTTAATGACTTTGTAAAATGGGTAGTGAGACATACATAGTTACAGTGTTACTGAAAGGACTGAAGTGTCAGCCGTCATGATGTTTACTGTTATGTCACAATGTGTGTGTGAAATGAGAGTGTGAAAATACAGGGCTAAGTATCTGATAGACTTTTAATGTGTTTCTTCTTCCCTGTAAGTTTTGTTCATACCTTTTCTGACCTACTTCTGTCTCAGACTATTATATGCCAGAGATTTAAAGAAAATCATGAGTTGAGTTTCTCTTGAGGAAGTACGGAAACAAATAATTACAGTGGCTCTTTATATATATTTGGGAAGGGATTTGATAAATTTGACAAGATCTTAAAAGACAGGCAGAATTTCACCCAGGTGTGTTGGTACATACCTATAATCCTAGCACTTGGGAGGCTGAGGCAGGAGAATTGCTGTGAGTTTGAGACCAGCCTGGACTACATAGTGAGTTCAAGACCAGCCTGAACCACATAGCAAGACACTATCTCAAAATTCAAAAAAACAAAAGATAGGCAGAATTTTTTCAGGCATCTAGATGAAGGGAGGACTATTAAGACAATTTAAATATTATATACAGGTACACAGGGAAAATTACATGACAAACACTTTTGGTTACAGTGTTGTGTTTCAGTATGGTGGTACCTTGTTCTACAATTTTGGACAAGAGGGCCACGTTTGTGTTGGTGTAGAAAAGCTGGCTATAGTCTTGTCTGTCACCTGATGCATAGTTTGCAAACAAAAAATTCTGCCAAATGCTTCTGTTTGTGAACTGTGGTGTCACTGTGTTAACCGATTTTAAAAGTTAAGAGGGAAATGAGTGTAAAACCCCAGTGTTATCCTGAAGAACTAGAATTTAAGAGAGGTGATGAGAAACTGTTGAATCATTTTAGACATCTTCTTTGTTAAGGCAGTGTGATAATAGGAATTGGATTGGACCAGTGAGAGTAGTACACTGAAAACCTCATTCAGGATACTAACTTTACTCACCTAGGCATGGAACTGAAAAGTGAGTAAGGAAGACAGGTTGCCTTTGTTACTGAATTTACATTTTTAGCAAGACAGACTATATAGGTATACTTTGTGTTACTACACTTTGCTTTATTGTGTCTTGCAATACCAAGTATGTTGAAGATTTGGCAACTTGAATAAATCTGCACTGAACAAATCTTTCAGCACTATTTTCCAGCAGCATGTGATACATTTTTGTCAGATTTTGGTAATTATCACAATATTTCAGACTTTATTATTATATTTGTTATGGGGATTGTGATCAGTGATCTTTGATATTACTGTTAATTGGTTAGGGCATCATGAAACTGCACATATATAAGACACTGAACTTAATTGATATTGTGGGTGTTCCAACTGCTCATTTCCAGTCTCTGTTGGGTCTCTCTGCTCTGTGAGACCCAAACAGTATTGAAATTAGGCCAGTTAATAACCTTACAGTGGCCTATAGATAGATATTCAAGTGGAAGGAAAAAGTAACGTGCTTCTCACTTTACATCGGAAACCAAAAGTGATTAAGATTAGTAAGGAAGTCATGTCAAAACCTGAGACAGAAAGAAAAAAAAAAGCTGAGATAGGTTGACCCTAGGCCTCTTGGACTAGTATGCAAGTTGTAAATGAAAGGAAAAAGAACTTGGAGGAAATTAAAAGTGCTTCTCTACTGAATGTAGCAATAAGGCAGCAAAACAGACTTGATTGCTGATAATGGAAAAAGTTTTATTGGTTTGGAAAGAAGATAAAGCCAGACTGTTCACAGCACTGCCAGAAGCTCAAATCTAATCCAGAGGAAAGCCCTGTCTACCTGCTCAGTTCTGTGAAGGTTGAGGGAGGCGAGGAAGTTAGCCACAGAACACAGATGCCAGCAGAGATTAGTTCATCAGGTTTAAGGAAAGAAATGGTCGCTATACCTAAAAAAGTTCAAGGTGAAAGTAGTGGGTGCTAATGTAGAAGTTATTGCTAATTATCCACAAGATCTAGCTAAATAAGACAATGGAGGTTACACTAAACAGCTAGTTTTCAGTGTAGCAGAAACAGCTTACATTGGAAGAAGATGCCATCTGTGACTTACAGTTAGGTGAAGTCAATGTCCAACTTCAAAACTTTAAAGAACAAACTGACTCTTGTTACAGTCTAGTGTAGCTGGTGACTTGAGGCTGAAACTAGTGCTCAGTTCCCATTCTGAAGATCATAGGGCCCTTAAATATTACACTAAATAGGCCTCTTCTCTATTAATGGAACAGAAAGGCATGGATGACAGCATAACTGAAGATAGCATGATATACTATTTTAAGCCAACTGTTGAGTCCTACTGCTCAGAAAGAAGTTCTCTTAGTAAAATACTATTACTCATTGACAGTGCACCTCATCACTTAGGAGTTCTGAAGGAGATGTTTAGTGAGATTAATATTTTCATACTTGCACAATACTTAACACAATAGCCACTTCGCAGCCTTTATGGATGAGCAAAGGAAGTGGTTTCTTGAGATTTGATCTATTCCTGTGAAGGTATTACAAGCATTGTTGAAACAACAAAGAATTTATTAATAAAATTAGTTGATAAAGCAGTGGCAGAATTTGCAAGGACTGACTCCAGTTTTGAAAGAAGTTCTCTTGGTAAAATGCTATCAGAAATCATTATATTCTACAGAGAATCTTTTGTGAAAGGAAGACTCAGTTGATGGGTCAAACTTCATTGTCTTAAGAAATTGCCACAGTCATCCTAACCTTCAGCAGCCACCAAGCTGACCAGTCAGTAGTCATCAACATCAGGGTAAGGCCCTGCACTCACAAAACGAGCTGTGGCTCACTGAAGTCTCAGATGATTGTAGCATTTTTAAAGCAATTTTTGCTTTTATTTTGTATTTTTGAGATATTAGGGATTGAGCCCAGGGCCTCACATATGCTAGGCAAGTGTTGTACAACCAACCTACATTCTCAGCCCCAGTGAAGTACTTTTTAATGAAGGTATGTACATTTTTAAAGGCATAATGCTATTCATAAAATACTGCAAAGTGTAAAACATAACTTTGTCTGGAATGGAACCTACTGTATCTTCAAGGCATACTTGTAAATGTATAAAACAAGAGAATTAAAGTAGAGAGTTAATAGGTTAAAAAAGGCCTTCTTAAAGAGTTGGTATGAGGTTGGAAGTACAGGATAGCGAGGTTTTTTTTAATAGTATAAATGAGAGATGAAATTTATGTACACCACAGGAGGTTAAATTGATTATTGACTGAAAGTGGTTGGCAGAGTGGGGCAGAATCTAGAATGTAGTGTGTGTATGCTTAGATGAATTGATCTCAGGAAGGCAGAGAATATTTGAGATCAAAATGAAGCACCTGTAGGAAATGTAGTGAAAATATATATACCATTGTAGTACCAAAGGAGAAAAAGAGAAAAGTTAAAGATGTAGTCACTGATTTAAATAAAAATGAGGTAGATATGGCAAGAGAAAATGCTCACTGGGATATATGCAGAAACTGGACTTATGAGTGAATGTAATAGGAGAAAAGGCAATTCTGCAAAATGAGACTGAGAATAAACTGCCTGGAAAAGTGCAAGAGAATAGATCAAGCTAAACAAAGGAGAGAAGAATTCTAAGAACCAAGAAGTGATTAAGTGTCCTATTGTGGATAGGGTCTAATAAGATATTTGACAATTAGGCTTCCCTTATGTTATGTTAGTTTCATTAGAGGAATAAGGACAGAATGAAGTGAATTGGAGAGTAAAATGTTTAATGGTAAAGTTGCAATATATTTTTGAAACCACGGAAGGAAAAGTAATACAGCAATTTAGCAGGGATTTACATAGGTAAGGAAAAGTGTTTAAAGTAAAAAAAAAAAAAAAAAGATAGTAGATGCCTAAACATTTTTTTTCTTTGCAAAACCAGGAAAGGTGGAAGATGTGGAATGAGTCGATATAAATTGGCTTTTATAAGTATATGCTGGGTGAGGTAAGGGAAGGCACATTTGAAGGCATCAAGGAAAAGATGAACATTTTAACCTGTTTAATTCAGACAGAAGTGGAGGCTACACAAATCTCTAGGGAATCTTGGAAATTAAGGGACTTCTACCTACAGGACTTAGTCCCCCTCCTTCAGTCAGACTCAATCCAAAGCAAGACTTTCAGACATAGTACAAGGCTTGAAATGAAATGGAATGGATTGAAAATTTATGCTAGCTATTCAGGACCTGAAATAAAGGGTAAAGAAGTTAATACATGGCTTTGCAATCACAACTGAGACTGCATAAAATAAATGCATGTCCGTACAAATGTAGTTCAGGCAACCCCACTAGGGTGCAGCCGCTTGGGAATTATAGGACACAAAAGGTAGAATTGTCTAATATTCCTCAAGAGATTTATGAGAGAGTTACTGCAAAACTAAAGATGCAGAGGGCTTTGAGGAAGCATATAAATAGTAGTTTTGGAAGGTGAGGGGGATGGTACTGAGAATTAAGGCCACGGTCTTTACAGTAAGCTACATTCCAGTCCTTTTTATTTTTTGGGACAGGGTCTTATTAAATTGGCCAGGTGGGACTCAAACTTGAGATCCTCATGCCTCAGCCTACCTCAGCCCTGGGTTATAAGCATGTGTAACTGCCCGCCCCAGCAAGGTCTTACGTATACTGGGGCCCTGTGTTTGCAGTCCTCTTGCCTTAGCCTCTGTTGTGTTGGGATTATAGACGTGAGCCCCCATGCCTGGCCCCATGAGGTACTGCCTTGGTGTGTGGGTGTGTGTGTGTATGTTTTGGGTCTTTTTGGTCTTTTTAGACAAGGTCATCCTGTGTAGTTCAGGCTGGTCTTTGAACTCACTGTGTGGTCAAGGCTGGCCTGGAACTCCTAGCAATTCTTTTGCCTTCATCTCCTGAGTGCTGGGATTACAGGCATGCACCAGCGTGCCCAACTTCATGAGGTTCTGCTTGTGGGATAGCTTTAGGTAAGATAAGGAAAGGTGGTAGTAAAGCTAGAAAGTGGGGCAATAAAGGGGGAGAAAATGAATAATTGAAGGTTAGAATTCTCAGTGAAATTAAGTAAAATATGGAAGAAATGAGTTACAATGTTTACATTTAAGATATTTAAATATGTATATATTTAAAATCATTAGGTTTTCTTTCTAAAAGAATACTTATTTTTAAATTTTATTTTCATGAGGAGTAATGCTTTTTAATGTTGTTTTTGTTTTTGCAGTCTAGGGATTACAAAGCTTTAGAACCCAGGGCCTTTGCATTAGCTATGTCTTCAACCCTTTTTTTAGTTTTTTATTTTGAGACAGGGTTTTTCTAAGTCACTAAGTTGCCCAGGGTGGGCTTAAACTTATTTTCCTGTCTTAGCCTTCTAGAGTACAGGGATTACTGTATGTATAGGCATGCCGTGTCCATCCCTGGCTGACGAATAGTTTTGGCTTGCATAATTTTGCTCTAATAATAGTCCGTGGTTATGGCTGGTCTTTCCCCTAGTAATTAGTGTAAACATACTTTTATTGTATTAATTGATGAACTTGTTATTGGTTCCTCTTCAAATGATCTTCCCTGTCTTGATTTACCAAAAGCAGAAGGTATGATAAGTGAAGTGAGTTTTTAAAACTTTTTTTGCCCTGTAGAACTCATCATTTGGATTGAATTTTAGAGAACTTCTGTTCTCTTTAATTCATCAGTATGAAAAGAGCTCTCGCGTAGTCTTGCATTCTCACCTTTGGGTGAGTACCTGTGGAGATTCTGGTTCCCTTGTCCAGAGCTACGAGGTCAGGATTGGGCAGGGAACAATGTTCTCTAAAATTCTTAACCTGAGCTAATGTTTAGGGAGGAATATTTGCAGTGTTTTCCAAGAATATTTTAAGGATTATCTTAGATGAGTTTATTAACTTAAATATGCACTATCGTTTTCTAATTATAAAAGCAATAAAAACATTTATAAAACTAACAAAACAAATGAATAGGTGGGCATGATGGCACATCCCTACAATTCCAGTACTGTGGCATGATGGCACATCCCTACAATTTCAGTACTGTGGGAGACATATCAAAAGTTCAGGCCCAACTTGGGCAACTTAGTGACTATGTGTCTCTTCCCCAAAAAAGTATAAATTCTAGGATGCCCATAATCCCAGCACTTGGGAGGCTGAGACAGGAGGATTGTTGCAAGTTTGAAACCAGCCTGGGCTACAAAGTGAGCTCGCCACCAGCCTGAACTGCATAGCAAGACGCTGTCTAAAAAAAGACAAAAGACAAAAAAAAAAACATAAGTTCTTAGCCAATCAGAGATTTACATGGGTCCTTTATTGCCAGTATTCATGCTACTTTTAGAAAGATGGTAGTAGTTTATTAATCATCAGTAACTACTGTAAGAATGGTTTATTACATTCTTATCAACACTGGGCATGTTTGGAAATCAGATTATTGAGTAAAAAGCAGTTTAAAATTTTATATTAGTAAGATTGAATTATGCATGTTTCAAGGTCTGTCTTGCTCTTATTTTTGCAGAAATACTGTAGGTAATGCTGACTTTAGTTTTTTGTTTTTTGTTTTTTTTTCTTTTTTGGTTTTTGGTACCGGGAATTGAACTCATGACCTTGTGCTTGCCAAGCAGGCACTGTGCCACTGAGCTATATCCCCAGCAATGCTGACTTCTGAATAGTCAGGGAGTAGAAAAGTAGCTGTCCACTAGGCATGGTGAGGCATAGCTGTAATCCCAGTGCTCAGGATGCAGCAGTGAGCTCAAGACCAGCCTGCCATAGTTGTGAATTTAAGGCCAACCAGCACTACATAGTGAAACTGTGTCTCAGAAAACCACTTCAGTGGTCAGTCCAACCTTCAGTTTCTTTGCTTTTACAGGTATTATTATTACTTTTGTCTCATGTTTGTATTCCTTTCTAATTTGTTTTGTTTAATTTTTGGTTTTGGTTTTGGTTTTTTGAGAGTGTCTTGCTGTATAGTTCAGGCTGGCTTTGAACTCATTATGTAGCCCAGGCTGTCCTTGAACTCATGGGGAGCCTCCAGTCTCCCCAGTGCTGGGATTACAGGCGTGCCTCACCACGATTGGTTTAATTTGTGCTTCTTAACCCTTACTCTACTGTAATTCTTAAGTCAGCAATACCGATTCTCATTTGGAATCATTGTCTCTTCAGGAGAGTTACACCAGAATTTATGAGGGAGCATGATAGTTTGCAAAGATCCTGCTTTATGGAAACAGTAGTAACTCCTGTGACTCCTGTGGGAGAATGTCAGGTATCAGTCTCAATTCAGAAATAGAATGTATATATATTAACAAAGTTAGAGAATTAGAAATAGCAGTATGTGAGTTGTTACAGCATAATTGCGTTGTACTTTGGTTCCCGTATTACATCAAGATTAACATTATTTTTTGAAACATTTCTTTTAGGTTGAGAGTTTTTTAAATGTGAATTTAAGAAGATAGTTTCCTAGGGTACTAAGCAGAATTGGAGGATGTTGCTCTGTTAAGCTATCTAAAAATAATAAAGATTATAGAGAAATTATACTTGCTTGGCTCGATAGGCTGGAATTTTTTTTGCTATCAAGTTAAAGTTTGAGCATGAACTATTTGCTAAATAAGTTAATTAAATGTTTGTAATTCAGGCAGAAAAAGTAGAAACCGAGGAGGCAGGAGTAGTGACAACAGCAACAGCATCTGTTAATCTAAAAGTGAGTCCTAAGAGAGGACGACCTGCAGGTAGGCTTATTAAATATTTATTTGGTTTGTGATTAATATCCAGTCTATTAAGTGTTGCTGTCTGAGTATTGTGAAGTGAGGTGGACAGGCAGTTGAGTGCAGCTTTATTGTTTAATGATAGGGATACAGATAAATGAGAATACAGTTTCTTTGTGCAGACATTGTATTAGGCAAACTAAGATGGC
The DNA here is from genome assembly GCA_004363535.1 of Dasyprocta punctata. Lineage (NCBI taxonomy): Eukaryota > Metazoa > Chordata > Mammalia > Rodentia > Dasyproctidae > Dasyprocta > Dasyprocta punctata. Next base: position 52,020 of record RJWM01004638.1, on the reverse strand, counting down.
TATGATAATAGGCCGTGTAATCTAATCTTATGGAACCACAGGTGTATATGCACTGTTCTTGACAGAAACGTATTGTACATAACTGTATGTGCAGCATATCAAAGGGAGGTACACATGATTTCTGCAGTGTGACATAATATTCAAGTTGGAAATAGTCACGTTTTTCACTGTTTTAAGGGTCTCATGAGGCATAAGCTTTCTAAATGGAGTCATAAACACAGCATTTGCTTAATATTAACACCTGTTAATTTGTATTATCTGTTTACAAGAACATATAACATGCTGCTCTCTTTATTGCCTAGTTTTTTCTTACTTTGGCAAATAGGGAGGACCTTTCTAATACAAAGTTAAAAAAGAAATTAACAAAAATTGAACCAGTTTTTTGTTCCATAACAGGATTCTTACTTTTCTGAAAAGAGCTAAAATGAATAATCAGAAAAAAAAAACCCTGAGAATTTATTTACATAGCATTTCAGAATACAGTACTGTCATAATGGATCAAATTAATGGTGTTAAAAAACTTGGTGAATTCTGATACAGACTGATGACTGTAAATGTATATAATAATATTATGGTATGTCTGAATATTGATTATAGTGAATACAGTTGAATTTGTGACATCACTGTTAAAACGTCAATGAAAAATGCTGTTTTAAGGTCTTTTAGACATAGTGAGGACAAGTTTAAAATTCCGTTCTTCAGATTTTTTGCTTTTGGTCATTTGATCCATGAAGATGTATTTTTTTTAAAAATGTATCAGTCACTGTATCTATAGTAAGACACTGGATGACAATTTTTATGTAGTATGTATCATTTGTAATCTTTATATATGAGATTTGTATTTTTTACAGGAATTGGTAATGATTTTTTTTCTCCCACATGAATGTTAGCTACAGATGTCAAGATTCCAAAACCAAGAGGCAGACCCAAAATGGTAAAACAGCCTTGCCCTTCAGAGAGTGACATGTGAGTTTATTTTAATGTATAATTAGTTGTTCAGTAAATGAGACCTTCAGTATATGCATATATCACTTTGCACTTTTACCAGTTTTGTTTTGTTTTATAGGATGTGTGTTGCTTGCTATAACTATTTTGATACTTATAAAACTTACAGGGGAAATGGAAAAAATTTTGTAAAAAGTAAAAATTGGTAGGGAATCAAAATATGAGATAATTATTTTAGTGGTCTATTTAAGACCTTTTCTTGGTAATGGAAGACATAAAATTATGTCTGTTTGCCATGCAGGGTAAATCTATAAAAGGGAAACTGGGCAAAAATACTATGTTGAAGGAATTCTTAGATACATTTTTAATGTTCACAAACCTTTTCTATCTCCTCCAGAATAAGTGCTTTATTTTAAAATAGTGCTAAACATTTTTGTAATGAAAACTTAAGATTTATTTTAGAATAACTAGTTATCAGAAAAGTGTTTTTTCTTGCCACTCCCACCTCCTACACTTAAGGATCCTATTTAGTTTGACTTTTCTAGAAAACATTAACCAGGAAGGATATATATTTAGACCATGGATGAAAAACTTTTTGTGGTTATTGTGTTTAAAGATTTTATAAGGAAGGCTCAAGTGAAATATGTCAATTAATTGATTTACATCTCAGTTTCTTGTGAAGCTGAGGCAGGAGGGATCACAATTTTGAGGGCAGTCTGGGTGTGTTAAACCTTGCCTTAAAAAAAAATTAAAATAATAGATTTACAGTGTTTTGAATAAACGGATTATTTTTATAGGAACATTTTAAATTATAGAATGATACTGCATTTTTGTTTTTGTTTTTTTAGAAAAGGTCTTGCTTTGTAGTTCAAGGAGGCCATGAACTCATGTAGCCTAGGCTGACCTCAAACTCCCTGTGATCCTCCTGCCTTAGCCTCTTAGGTACTGGGATTATAGGACTGTGCCACCAAGCCCTGTGGTCAGAGTTGGTACTTTCAACCAAATATATTTAAAATGAACTCCCCACCTTTTTTTTTTTTTAAATGGTTCTAGGCATTGAATCCAGGGACATTCTGCCTCTGAGCTACATCCCCATCTGTTCTTATTTTGTATTTTGAAGTAGGGTCTTCTAAGTTGCCCAGGTTGCCCTTGAACTTGTGATTCTTCTACCTGAATTTCCTTGAATAGTTGGGATTATAGGAGTGCACCACCATGCCTGGCTGAACCCCCTTTTCTTGTAGTACTTTGAATAAATACAGGGCCTCACAATATCCTAAGCACATATTATACCATTGAGTTTCAAAAATACATTTAAAGAGCTGTTAAAGTTTAGCTGTTAAAGTATTCTTAAAAATAAGCTGGGTGCAGTGGCATGCAGCTAAAGTTCTCTGGCTGAGGCAGGAACATTATTTGAGCCTGAGAGTTTGGGGCCAACTTGAGCAAAACAGACCTGTCATTGTTTTGGTTTTTTTTTTTTTTTTTTTTTTTTTTTTTTTTTTTTTTTTTTTTTTTTTTTTTTTTTTTTTTTTTTTTTTTTTTTTTTTTTTTTTTTT